>JARSSU010006307.1:0-66049 GCA_029619165.1 Eurosta solidaginis
TCTAGCGATGTTGCAACCATGATCCCTATTACCCTAATGCAGTCCGCAGAGATAAAAAAAAGATATAGAGAGCTGAGTAATGAAAAAAAGCAAAAGAGATATAGAATCGACTAAAAGAAAAATAGAAATAATGGGAAACTGAAAAAAACTAACCGGGCTATTCGTTGGGCGCCATTGTTATGAAACTGACTTTTGGAGGAAAGGCGGAAGTGGCGTGTGGCATGGTTGCAGGCCCTTGCTAGCTCGTCGAATGGGGTGGGGGTTTGCTCACCAGCCTTGCACGCAGTACACAAAAAAAATGTGGTTCATGCCTATATGAGTAAAAAAAAAGGGTTGGATATCAGAAAGAAGGAGAAGGGAAAGAAGGGAAGAAGGCCCGTCCAGAGTCAGGGGGAGTCTACCCACCCTCTTCGCGTACCTTACGCGAAACCATGGTCGCTTTGCTGACCCCTCTATTCTTACTGCGCCCCCAATGCCTGACTCAAGTCCGTCTGTCTAAAGGTCACCTCTCACGTCCCCTCTTCAACCCAAGGACAACACCAACACCAAAGAATATGAGTTTAGCCCTCCATTATTAAAAATAAAATGTTTAACCCTTTAAATTACCAAACGTTATAAACATATTTGTATTCATTATAAAAAGAAACAAAAAAATACTTTGCATAAATCTACTGCCTTAAAATGCCGTTCTTCAATCAAAAAAAATCTAATTCGAAAAAAAATATAATTTTCTTATTTAAAAACGTAATTTAATTTAAAATTTAACCTAACTTATCAATTCAACGTATGAAGTATTCTAACCCAAAAAATATTGTATATAAAAAAGCTATTAAATTGAAAAAAAAATTAATTGATGCAGAAAAAAAAATAAAATAAAATTTAAAGTAACTAAGGCACACCCTAATGCATGTTGTATCGGCCAATTACTTGGTTTAACCATATATAAGATACCCCTTTAAATCTTTAAAGACTATTACCCCAAAACATAACAGAAAATAATCTGTGTATCAAAAATTTACTGTGTATGAAAAGCAAAAAATCCCTGACCTAGGCTAAGGTACTTGGCATGTACATAGCAAAGAAATTGTTTGTTACATATGTATATATATATGTGTGACATAAAAAAAAGAGCATGACCTTTTACTCACTCACCTGCTCAGCACAACAACATTGAAGGCGCCTGCAAGCTGTGGGGAACCTGTGAGGAAAAGAATTTTACATATATATGTTCCTTCCTATGCGTACATAGAAACCATTTACCGCCTAAGCTATGTTCAATGATTTCTTACTATTGATATCGCGCTCACTCACTCGCGATAGCGGGCGTCGAGTGGGCCAGAACAAGCGGCGCAAAAATAAAAAGAAATTAATTCGGTCAGACACCAAAAAAGTGAAGTGAATTCAATTAAATATTACTCAACGCTAACAAAAATATAAAAAAAGAAGAAAAAAATAAAAGAAGCTAATAAGACCACATGTGAATGTGTTACCGAACCAAAAAAATCTCTAAAGCCAAAACTGAAACAAAAAGAAAGCGCTGGCTTCAATAGTATAAACACATGGTGCCAAAGGTGTAAAAATTTCAAAAGAAAAATTATTTTTGAGATAGGTTTTCTCGACACAAAAGAAGAAAAAAGGAAAATAGTAGTATCAAAATCGTATAAAAATTTAAAAAGAACACAAATGGAAGAAAGCAAAGTTCAAAGCTAATTTTAAACTAAAAAACGAGCAATAAAAAAGAATCCAAAAAAATTTATAAAAAAAAACTTTCTATATAGATACTATAGGCGCATCAAATAAAGTGTATAAATACAAAATTATCAAAAAGATAAAAAAACAGTGATTCATATTAATTCCTTTGCCCTCCTTGGGCTCGGTTGTATTGATGGTGACGTCGTCGCTGATGTTGCTGTCGGCGTTGTCGGTGGTGAAGCTGCAGTTGCGGTCACTGTCTTTGCAGAAACGATACAATATAGAGAGAGACATTGCATAGACGAAAAATCGTGTGAGGCAAGCTTCACAAAATTCTAGTAGGTCACATTCACCACTTACCACAGCAGAATTTGTTAAACTACCACTGTCTGTATTTGTTATTTAATAATTATTTGTACACTTTTTATTCAGCTAATATGTTCAGAATTTTAACTTTTACTCACTAAAACTCCAATCAGTGTATTTCTGTGCTTAAATTATGTTAAAAATTGTGTCAAAGTTTTTGGTGTGGTGAAAGTGACCTACTAGAATTTTGTTACGCTCCGCTGCTTTCCACCGAAGTTCGCGCCTGCAATATCTTTATATTCAAAAATTTTTGGTCTTTGATGGTAGAATTCGCTGCTTGCGTCGGCGTGGGTGCTGGCGGCGTCACTGTCGTCAATATTGATAGACACCAGCCACGATCAGTGGCTCTTGCTTTCCACACACTCTCTCTCTCTCTGACTCTCTCTGTTATTCTCAAAAAGTTCCCATCTGTTAATTGCCGGCAAGTAGGATATATGCGTTCCAGTTTTTCCAAAAGTTCTTATATGCATGTAAGTATTAAATATGCCCCTTTACTGTGACCCACCACAAAACCTGCAAATAAAGTACAAAAAAACAAAAATTTCTCTAACTCACAATTTTTCGATATGATGAGCTATATACACATGCCCCTACATACATACGGGAATACTTCACTTGCCAAGTAACAATACTGATATTTTATTAATATTGGATTTTCCTGTATTCGTATGTGCATATGTACATATGTAGAACCCATATTTCTTATCTGTATTTGAAACGACTTTGGTTTAATTTTTGGATACATTTTATTCTTATTATTTTTCTGTATAAAAAGAAAATAGCTTTATTCTATGTAAATTTTACTTTAAGCAGGCTTTAATGTAGAGTTACTATTTTAAATCAACTTAATTTTAGTTTTAGATAAATTTTACTTTTACTCCCATTTTCTTTTTCCATAAATTTTATTTAAGCTAAGCTTTCCTTTTAATTTTATTTAAGCTAAGTTCTATTTTATTTTTAAATTTATTTTAGTTTTATTTTAATTTTTAAACGGATTTTAAAACTACTCTTATTTTAACTTGATTTCAATATAATCTACAATATTTAATTTTATTTTAATTCAATTATTAAAAAAAATTTTTTTCTTTTTCTTTGACAATTTATTTTATTTTCCTTTTTAATTTAACCTTTAAGACAAATTTTAATTTTATTTTAGGAGCAATTTCTAGAGTCGGTTTATATGCATATTTCTTGGTTTTTTTTTAAGACATTTTTATAAATGTTTAGAATTTGATTCATTAGATTATTTTTATTTCATTTAATTTAATTTAAATTTTGCTTTTAACAAACTTAATTTTTTTTTGTCTTATTTTTAAATGAAAAGGAATTTATGAAGAAAATAAATTTAACAAGTTAAGGTTTAGAAAGGTAGTAAAAAGAAACTGTATCGTGTTTTACTTTAATTTAATTTAATCTAGTTTATTTTATTTTATTTTACTTTAGTTTAATTTTCGAAACAAGAATAAATTTAATCTTAAATTTCTATTAAGGAGTTCGAGTTTCAAATTTAATTTTAAGTGCAATTGTTATTTCACTTAGGGTATTTTAAGATCAAGTGCAGTAAGGAAAATTTTAAAAATAGTTAAATTCATAAAGGGATTATCTTTATTTTCATTTATAATTCTAAATGTACGTTCAATAAATTTTATATTTTAATTTTACTTTTAAATCAAAGGAATTTAAAAAAAGAAGTTAATTTAGTTTAATATTAAAAATATTGTATAGCAAGTTAAAGGGAACGATTTCGAATTAAAAAAAGGGAAAGATTTATAAACTGTATTGTGTTTGACTCACCGGTGGCAGGCTGTTGAACGGGACTCCTTTCCTTTATTGTGTTAATACAGGGCGAGACTGAGGTATGGTTGTTGGATTACACGGTTAAGAAAATTTTTGTTACGGCACTTCGGACACTGTAAACCTTTTTTTCTATTATTTTTTTTTACTTTTTTTTTGTTTGTTTTGCAAAAACGCGCTACTACACTTTACCGCCGCACGACCACACACTTCAAGAGATAACTTTTGCAATGATCACTTGATCTTCGATAGATTGCGCTAATACCCCGAGCTCGAATCTAAACGAAATTACCTAATCGTTTTCACTCAAATTCAGACGCAAACCTACGCACTCGCTTTCGTTTTTCCACGCGTACAGAGTCACATGAATACGTGTAAGCGGCCCTCCACATATGTTGCGCAACACTCACAGATACAAGTTGAGATACATTTGTAAAAAATACAACGAGAAAGGAAGGTTTGGTTGCTATGTTGACTTTAAGGCTTGCGTAACAAGTTGATTTCTCCGTCTATTTCGGTTTCCGTTTTAAATTTGTGACGTAGCGTTACAATAACGTAACCCCCTGTATTTCCTTATTAACTTAAACCTGAACCTCCCTGTACTTATTTTTCTATAGCATAGCCAACAACCACTTGTACTTATTCTTTTATAACATAGTCAACAACCACTAATAGCAAACCAATGAAAATCACAATAATTGTGCGTTGACTCTCAACCAGTTTGCGGCACCACCCATATAAACATCGAATTTGCATTTTTGCAATTCAGTCCTCGCAGGTGAGCCAGCGGGAGTGGTTGTCTTTTTAAAGACAAAATAACCACTTCGGCTAGCTAGCTGAGTGGAAGGGGCGCTGTCATGGCGCGGGTCACCCTCCACCAGGGCTGGACGACGCGAGTGGTGTCTTCGGACTACTTTTCCCTCCGTCGCCCACCTTGGTGCTTGAGCGGCCCGCTGCCTCAATGACCAAAGACCCCCTTCACCCCTCAGCTCGGGCTGCGTGGCAGGGGCGCCGTCATTGCGCGGGTCACCCTCCACCAGGGCTGGACGGCGCGAGTGGTGTCTTCGGACTACTTTTCCCTCCGTCGCCCACCTTGGTGCTTGAGCGGCCCGCCGCCTCAATGACCCAAAGCAACCCTCCCCCTCAGCTCGGTTTTAATAGGCTGGCCGGAGCGGTGGGACCACTCCCAATAGTTAGCTAGGGAGAAGGGGGTGCGGCCGTGGCGCGAGTCACCCCTTGCTGCACCAGAACGACGAGAGTGGTGTTTTCGGGCTACTTTCCCTCCGTCGCCCTGGTCCGGTAAGGAATAACCCGCTGCCCGAACGACCGCACGACCCCTCTCCTTAGCTCTGGTTTCAGCCGTGAGCCGATGCGTGCGCAGAGGGGCTACCGCTGTGGCGTAAAGGTGCACTTCCCCTCCGCCCACGGGTCGACCCACGGTGCCCCGGCTGGTACAACTCCGCCCCCCTTACGCACCTTCTGCTAGTGTGCAAGTAGGGAGGCGGGGGTGTCCAGCGGTGAAACCAGTACTAACCAGTCCTCGCAGTCTCTTCCCCAGGTGACCGACCGGCCTACTGTCGATTCTGCCGAAGACTGCCGTTCAATCCGATCCCGCCAATACCGCCAACCGACCCCGACCGGAACGAGCCGCCGCTGTCCAGGTAAACCCCATCGCCAGCCTACTTCCCCCCTCACCGCGGTCCTGGTACGCGCTCCGTAGCCCACCGCAGCTGCCGTCGCATCGTCGCCCCTCTGGTACCGCCACTGCTTCCATCCCGCCGGTGCTACGCAGACCGTTGGCCGTCCGCCATACTACCGCCGTGCCCATCCCGCCTTGCTGGAGCCGCCGCTGCCACACCAACCACTGGCCGTTCGCCGTCCTATCGCCATTCAGCCGCCGCTGCTGCGACGACCGTTGCCGTTCGCCACCCTACCGCCGTTAAGCCGCTGCTTCCGTCCCGCCGCTGCTACGACGACCGTTGGCCGTTAGACATCCTGCCGCCGTTAAGCCGCTGCTACGACGAGCGTTGGCCGTCCGCCTTCCTACCGCCGTTAAGCTGTTGCATCCGTCACGCCGCTGCTACGGCGACCATTGGCCGTTCGCCATCCTACCGCCGTTAAGCCGCTTCATCCGTCATGCCGCTGCTACGACAACCGTTGGCCGTTCGCATCCTACCGCCGTTAAGCCACTGCATCCGTCACGCCGCTGCTACGACGACCGTTGGTCGTTCGCCGTCCTACCGCGGTTAAGCTGCTGCATCCGTCACGCCGCTGCTACACCAGCCACTGGCCACTTGCCATCCTACCGCCGTTAAGCCGCTGCTTCTATCCCCCCGCAGCTTCCGTACCGCCGTACCAGTCCGGCCGATACCCGATCGCTCAACCGCCCTACCGAACCTCCTCTACACCAACGACCGTTAGCCGCCGCTCCGCCCCCTCGCCATCTTGCGACGGAAAGCTGCTGCCCGCCTAATATCTCCAGCCGTATGTGCGTGTGTTCTTAATACATAAATATCGTGAATTTTTTCAGTAGGAGTTACCATCGTCATCACGATCCCGATCCACGGACATCCCATCCCGAAGCCTAGCCACCCGTTGTCATAGCTATTTTGTGAGAGCCAGTACTCTCTCTTCGGGCGTGATCCTAACTACCGCCGTCACTACTACCGCCGTTAGCACCCCTTAGCGAGAGCCACCGTCGTCTCCACCATCTCGGCCACCGCTAGCTAGCACTCTATCTCTCTCTGCAGAGAGCCGTCGTCCTTGGATTATAATATCAGCGATACTACGTAGTGAATCTCTCTCTCTCTCTTTCCCGGATTCAAGGTTGTGGATATTTCAGCCCGAGAGCCGCGTGTGTGTGTATGTGTTCGAAATCAAAACACTAACTCACTGTGTATTTATTTAGGTGGGGGAAGTGGGACCTCCATCCGACTCTGGATTGACTTGAGCATAATTCAGACTTTGACCAAACCCACCTCATAAATTAATTTTTTCAGTAGGATTTTGTGGGACCTTTACTCGACTCTGGATTGACTGAGCGTTACCCCAGCCTTAGACAAAACCCACCTCATAAATGGCGCCCGAGCAGGGACCCTCCTCCGCAGATGTCCGTGGAAAAACAAATACAACAACCACCAACACTGCCGGGGCGGGTTCGACGAACACACCATCAGAAACAACAAACACACCGGCCCCCGAAGTTACGATGCTGAATACCGACTGACTCAATTGGATCTACTTACTGAAAAGGGAGAGGCTGATAGAGGAGTGTAAGAAGCATAGCATTCCCGTGGAAGGCCAAACAGTAGCCGATCTGCGCCGCGCACTGCGCACGTACGTACAAACAAAATGCACGAGGAAATCAAGCGAAGACCTACTGAAGGAGTTGGAGAAGGAAGTAGAAGAGGACGAAGGAAAACCAGTTAAACTACCAACACCTACACTAAACATCTCCCCCACACCACCGACCAAGTCAATCCCCACCATCCCGATTCATATTCCCCAACCGCATGCGCATGAGAGAGAACGCGCACCACCGAAACGAGGCGAAATGAGCACCCGTGAGTTAATGAATACCGTCCGCCACTGGGATCTGCATTTTTCGGGAGAGGAGTCGCTGCACGAATTTCTGGAGAGAATAGAGGAGCTCGCCAATTGTTACCGCATCCCCGTCGACGGCTCCTCCTAACGTTGCCGGAACTGCTGCGTGGCAAAGCACTCCAATGGTACCGCATCCGTAAGCAACAAATCAACCACTGGAGTAATTTTCGAAGGGAGGTGAAAAATTTTTCCTGCCTAAGCGTCATCTTCAACATTTAGAAGAGGTCATCCGAAAACGCAGGCAACAAGGCCGAGAAAAAGCCAAGGACTACGTCCTCGCATTGGACACGCTGATCCGGCAGCATCCGACAATGTGCAAGGAAAATCACCTCGAGCGAATATACGATGGCCTACGCGTTGAGTACCGCTTCTTCGTTAGGCGGAGCGAGTTTAAGACGATCGATGAGCTCCTGGAAGTAACAGAGGAATATGAGCTGCTAAAAAGCGAGGAAGCGAAACAGGGCAAAGTGGCGATCCACAATCAAACGGAGTATGATAGCAAGGAGTGCTGCTGGCGCTGCAAGGAACGTGGACACCGCCGCTTCCAATGCAGGTGCCGCTGGAGAATGTTCTGCTCCAGGTGTGGACAAGACAACATCCTCTCCAGGGACTGCCTATGCCCTTCGACCAACCAATCCACCGACAACAACACATCCAGGATGCCGTCAATTATGTGGAGGAAGCCGCCAAGCATTATTTGTGCGGCCACAGAAGCCTATTGAACCACCAGCCTGCGATCCCGCTCCCGAAATGCAAGTAGATGACCGTTTCTATATACCGATAACCATCGAGGGCATGAGCGTGCGCGCGCTAGTGGACACCGGCGCCACCCTTTCATACGTCGATGAGTCAATACGAAATCACCTGGAGAGAAGCAACATCAAACCACGTCTTAACAGGCGGAGCGTCCAATTGGCAGACGAGACGTATGTCTATAGTTCGAATTCCTACACAGCAAGGATTACCTACCAAGGACGAACGACCAACACAATGATGTCCGTCATCCCGAACCTGGCAGAACGGATAATCTTAGGAATGGACTTTTTACGGGAAAGCGGAATCACCCTCACGCTAGATGGCCAGCCGTTAGAAGTCACCTTGACCAGAAGATCAGCCGAGTTAGACACACTATGTGTAATGACCAGCTGGGAACACGCGAACAATGGCCAAAGTTCAGAGCAGGAAACTTTTTCAGCGCCTTACCAGAAGCGATCGAGCAAAACCGTTAGCCCAATTACCGCATCCCAATATTCGACCATCCGTAAGCATAACCGACCGCTGAAGCAACGCTTCCACCCCCGTTGCCCGGCTATACAAAAATACAACCGCAATAAAGTGTACCTAAAAAGAGCGCCGAACGCGATATCCAATACGCTCTCCCGCCGCCCGTTACAAAACACCGACACACCGACACAAAAACCAGACATATTTTACACAATAAAAAGCGACAGAGAAGAGCCCGGTGAGATTATTGGCAAACATGCAATAGCCGCAGCCATGGGAAATAGTAACCATCGACTTCGTGCCACCACTACCACGTTCCAAGCAAATAAGCAATTACCTCCTCGCCATGATCTACAAAATCTACAAGTGGGTGGAGTTAATCCCGGCGCGCCAAGCAAAAACGGCAAGCGTGTTCAAACCGCTACAAGAAAAGTCATATACTTACTTGGTTGTCCGGAAACCTTCCTCACCGAAAACGGAAGCAGTTTGGCGGAAAAGCGTTAGCACCGTTCCTGAGCAACCACGGAATATAGCAATAGGAGATTCAACAAATGGCAATTGCATTAACATGGTCAGAAAAGAGGGTACAAAAGCATCTGCAACAGGCATAAACTTCGGCGAAATAAAACAACGTCAGAGCGGGTGCACACGGAGGTAGCAGTACCAGTGGCCAGCCAACCGAACAAAAACGCGAAGGGGACACATTTTTTTTCCGGTCACATTTTACCGGATACCTGATAGCATGATGAAATCATAACCCGAGGAAGATGGAAACGAAGAAGAAGAATATTATGTATTATAATGAATTGTATGAAATATACTCTGTTAGTTTTAAGAACAATGAAATGTAATTATTCTTACGTTATACAAATGAATTAAAAACATAAACTCTGTTAGATATAAGTGGAATGACTCTGTATATTTTTGAGAGAAAAGAAAAATATTTAGTAAAGTGCTTCGCCCACATGCACACCGGCATAAGACCTAGGCCATGCCTGGAGATCCATCTCTACCCACTGCAGCTTTCCGTCAACCGAAGTGGGAGGGGGACTGTAACGTAGCGTTACAATAACGTAACCCCCTGTATTTCCTTATTCATTTAAACCTGAACCTCCCTGTACTTATTTTTCTATAGCATAGCCAGCAACCACTGGTACTTATTCTTTTATAGCATAGTCAACAACCACTGATAGCAAACCAATGAAAATCACAATAATTGTGTGTTGACTTCTCAACCAGTTTACGGCACCACCCATATAAACATCGAATTTGCATTTTTGCAATTCAGTCCTCGCAGGTGAGCCATCGGGAGTGGTTGTCTTTTTAAAGACAAAATAACCACATCGGCTAGCTAGCTGAGTGGAAGGGGCGCTGTCATGGCGCGGGTCACCCTCCACCAGGGCTGGACGATGCGAGTGGAGTCTTCGGACTACTTTTCCTCCGTCGCCCACCTTGGTACTTCAGCGGCCCATCGCCTCAATAACCCAAAGCAATCCTCCCCCTCAGCTCTGGTTTAATAGGCTGACCGGAGCGGTGGTACCACTCCCACTAGTTAGCTAGGGAGAAGAGGGTGCGGCCTTGGCGCGAGTCACCCCTTGCTGCACCAGGACGACGAGAGCGGTGTCTTCGGGCTACTTTTCATCCGTCGCCCTGGTCCGGTAAGGAATGACCCGCTGCCCGAACGACCGCACAACCCCTCTCCATAGCTCTGGTTTCAGCCGTGAGCCGATGCGTGCGCACAGGGTCTACCGCTGTGCCGTTAAGGTGCACTTCCCCTCCGCCCACGGGTCGACCCACGGTGCCCCGGCTGGTACAACTCCGCCCCCTCTACGCACCTTCTATTAGTGTGCAAGTAAGGAGGCGGGGTGTCCAGCGGTGAAACCAGCACTAACCAGTCCTCGCAGTCTCTTCCCCAGGTGACCTACCGGCCTACTATCTATTCTGCCGAAGACTGCCGTTAAATCCGATCCCGCCAATACCGTCAACCGACCCCGCCCGGACCGAGCCGCCGCTGTCCAGCTAAACCCCATCGTCAGCCTACTTCCCCCCTCACCACGGTCCTGGTACGCGCTCCGTAGCCCACCGCCGCTGCTGTCGCATCATCGCCCCTCTGGTACCGCCGCTGCTTCCATCCCGCCGGTGCTACGCCGACCGTTGGCCGTCCGCCATACTACCGCCTTGCCCATCCCGCCTTGCTGGTGCCGCCGCTGCCACACCAACCACTGGCCGTTCGCCGTCCTATCGCCATTCAGCCGCCGCTGCTACGACGACCGTTGACCGTTCGCCACCCTACCGCCGTTAAGCCGCTGCTTACGTCTCGCCGCTGCTACGACGACCGTTGGCCGTTAGCCATCCTGACGCCGTTAAGCCGCTGCTACGACGACTGTTGGCCGTCCGCCTTCCTACCGCCGTTAAGCTGCTGCATCCGTCACGCCGCTGCTACGGCGACCGTTAGCCGTTCGCCATCCTACCGCCGTTAAGCCGCTGCATCCGTCACGCCGCTGCTACGACGACCGTTGGCCGTTCGCCATCCTACCGCCGTTAAGCCGCTGCATCCGTCACGCCGCTGCTACGACGACCGTTGGTCGTTCGCCGTCCTACCGTCGTTAAGCTGCTGCATCCGTCACGCCGCTGCTACACCAGCCACTGGCTACTTGCCATCCTACCGCCGTTAAGCCGCTGCTTTTATCCCGCCGCTGCTTCCGTACCGCCGTACCAGTCCGGCGGTTACCCGATCGTTCAACGGCCCTACCGAACCTCCTCTACTCCAACGACCGTTAGCCGCCGCTCTGCCCCTCGCCATCTTGCGACGGAAAGCTGCTGCCCGCCTAATATCTCCAGCCGTGTGTTCGTGTGTTCGTAATATATAAATATCGTGTATTTATTCATCATGGGTTTGTGGGACCTTTGATCGACTCTGGATTGACTGAGCGTTACCCCAGCCTTAGACAAAACCCACCTCATAAATTTTTATTTCCGTGGTGCTTGTTGAGGTACTCCAGTACAGCTCTTCGTTATTAATAGTTAAACGCATATATGTCATCCACGTATCTAGCATCAAATGACCGCCTATTGTAGACTTGACTCTCTGTATTGTACTTTTCTTCAGATTTTGAATGAACACTCCATAAGAATGCTGATGTGGGGCTTCCCATTCGAAGACACGATGACTATATATTTTTTGTTGAATTGAAAAGAGTTTTGACGTACAAATGATGTGACTAGGCGTATTTGTGAGATACTTTCACTACGTATTTGTATGTATGAGCTATTGTTGAGCTGACTATGTCCAAAGGCTCTGATAGTGGTATTGATGGGTATACATTTTTTATGTCAAAATATACCATTTGCTGTTCTTTGTTAGTTCTAGGTCTCAAGTTTCTCTATTAGTTCTATTGTGTTACTATTGAATATCGTTCCTTAGCTCTAGAGTATACTTTCAATATCGTTTTTAGATATTTGGATAGTTTGTAACATGGTGTCGATTTAAAATTACTGATGGGTACCGCATTGACGTGTCCGGCTTGTGGGTTTTTGGTGTGTTATCAGGGGGGGAGCCGAAGGGTTCATTGGACCAATCTATGTGCCATGTTAGAATCTACTAATATTGTTGCATTTTTTATAGCAACTTTGATTTGTTTTTGGATTAATCCATGGGATGCTCTCTTTTCTACGACATTTCATTTTCTCTATGAATTCTTCTGTTGTTGTGCTATATATTCCTCGTTTTCCGATTAGCACAGTGGTATTTCCTTTGTCTGCTTTCGTGTGATAACATCGTTTTTCCTTAGTTTATGTCGTAAATATTCTTTATTTTTTCTCTTCTTCGGCATTAGCTTTTTGTCCTTCTTCCCGTGCTTCCACGTCCTTTTTTATTAGTTTCCCCTGCACATGTGTCTTGCGTGCTCCTGTTCCCTGCTTGTGGTATCAGTGATATTGACGAATCTCCGCATCTACAATCGCCTGCCTCCGTTGTTCTTACGGCAAATCAACAAACAAAACAAGATGATAAAAAACTTGCGATTCTCGTTTACACCTGCACTGTGTTTAGTAGTTATTTCATTTGTGTTTGTTATTATAAAATTGCAATTATCCAAACCTCAGCATAGTAATCTGTGTCAAAAATTGATAATATTTGGAATTGTTTTTTTCTCGAAAAAACTGTAGCTCGTATAATCAGATAATCAGTAGTAGGGCCATAGTAGCTAACATATATTTGTTAGTACGCGTGCTAATTTATATGTAACTAACTAATTGTATACGGGCATTTTGGAAAACACATATATCTAACTAAAACGATGCATAAAGATTAAATTTGTATTCCTTTTCAATGCTTACCGCGATTGCTGTTATATTTATTATACTTTATGCTGCGTAGGGTTAACATTTTTTTTGGCAAAACTGATCCTATATGATCTCGTCCATTATTAGTATTTAAACTGTGTAATTACAATTTTAGACCGCACAAAAAGTTACTTTCTGGATAGCTGGGAAAGTCGCTAAAGCTGATTTCAGAGTATGCCAAATGCGTAACTTCGATAGTTAGACAAAGATCTTTGTTTTGTTCTGAGTCTAAGCCATTTGAATCTCTTAGAATAGTAAGTTGTCTTTCTCCCAGTATAGGGGTAATGTAATAATAAAGCTGGTGACATGGGTAAACGAGAAATAGTTAGTAATAAATATTGTATACAACACAAAAAAATAATAATAATAATAATAAATTCATTTGCCTGAATAGCTTATGTCTTAGAAAAAAGTTAATAGAGGTTGCAAGTAGAACCGATTAGTTAGTTTTAGAGAAATTTTTTTTAACTGTTTATAGATAGTAATACTTCGCAGAAATATGAAGAAAAAGTTTGATAAATTATAAAAATTAAAACCAAACGGTGAACCGGGGTCTTAAAAAACAAGATTTATCTTTGAAAAGTGGTTCGCCAAGTTCATAATTAACTGCAAACCGATAAAATCCCCCTATTTAACTTCAAAATTCGAAGTTAGAAAATTTTTGCACTAGCTGAAAACCTGCATTTTATTTGTGCAACTTTCAATCATTCGTAGTCCTAAATCTTTCGAACTCGTTAAATTTTCGAACTCGTTAAATTTTCGAACTTCAATTAACTCATTTTGGACATTATTCTCATTTCTAACATGTGCGTCCAGTAAATCATTGAGGGGACTAGTTGCAGTAGTTGAATAGAAACAGAAAGAAAAAGAATAATAGAATTTTACGTCAGTGGGAAAAAAATAATATTTACAAACGACATTTATAAGCGGTTTTGTTTTGGCTTTATAGCCCATGCAGTATCACCTTTCTCAGTAACTTTTGTTTACCCTATTTCACATACATAATGAATCGTAAATAAACTTTGTAAACTAAATGGGAATGATGGCGTTCTTTTTCATTTAGATGGCACAAAGGGAATCAGGTAAGGGACCACCGAGATATAGGTGCGTCGGTGGCCATGGTTGAGGGTGGGATTAGTACCGGGCGTCGCAACAATACCCGCAGCGCCCCAATGTATATCCGGCCTTTTTCCCTTGTTTATTTTCAGCATAGTAAACGGTCGTTTCCGGTTCGGAATTTTTATTTAATTGGAACTTAACGCGCCGTTCGTGACATCCGTTTCTACCGGATGTTTTATTTGGTTGTTACGTTTAGATGGGAGCTTTTGACAGCTTTTTTGTTTTTTGAAAGGCATTATAGGATTTTTCTGTTAATGGCGCAGGAGAGCAGGGTGCGCAAGAACCCGCCCAGCCAACATGACTTACCACAGCGCACCACTAGATCATGCCGACTGCTTTCCTTGCTGCTCCACCAAAGATGCGTTTCCATAACAATATAAATAGAAATAAATATTAAATAGCAATAAGCTAGCGCAAAATGTAGTCAGCAGTACTGCTTCATGTCGTCAGAGGTGGAGATCTTCTCTGCACCGGAGTCTTTGGAAGCTCGTGTGTACACTTCTCCCCGAAGAGTAAACGCAAATGCAATTTTGCCAGCACGCCTAAGCTTAATTGCTCATGAAGAAGACCAATAGCATTAAGAGAAACATCTGCCTTTGTTTTCTTGCGATTTTGCTGAAAGCACGCAAAGTCCGATTCCGATCATAGTGATTGTGAATTTTAATGAATATGGCGCTGGCAGCTTTGTTCAATGAGCGCGCAGGCCGAAAAATATATCTTACTTGCGGGGATAAAAAGTCGATCAAAAATCACACTTGATTGTACATACTTTATAAAATTTCTCCCTGCAAATAAGGCACGCCAAAATTGACAGCATCAGTAGTGGAGTCGCTTTCTCGGATTGCGCACTCTTTAAACGATTCTGCAGGTTGCTCAATTCACTCTTGCATTCGCTAACAACTTCACACTTCATCGTCGATTATCTTGATTAACTTATTTTCAAGTGCTTATATCTTTCAAGACAAGTCATTAAATAGAGACTGCATCTTGTCTGATTGTTGTTGCAATTTTGTCTCCAAGTCACGAACATCATCAAGCACAGTTTTTATACCCAGCTATACTTGTACACAGGGTATTATAACTTTGATTGGATAACGGTTGGTTGTACAGGTATTAAGGAATCGAGATAGATATAGACTTCCACATATCAAAAACACAAGTTCGACAAAAAATTTGATTGAGCCATGACCGTCCGTCCGTCTCTGTCCGTTAACACGATAACTTGATTAAGTATTGAGATATCTTCACCAAATTTGGCCCCAGTGTGTTAGGGACAGAAGAATATTCCCATGGTAGGTATGCCGGTCGTAAGGCGACCATAATACCATGGTTACCCACCCTAAGCCAAGGTGTAGAGGTACCCAAGCCGATGGCTGAATGGTCAGCGGGCGGTTATTGAACAGCTGGCCGCAAAAGGTCCCCTCCGATGCTCGGTCACGGTCGGTTGTATAAGTGCCTTACCCCGGTATGCTGGCTCTGCCGGGGTGGACGAACCCCTTCCACCCCTTCTAACCCCTTACTCGTGGGATCTTTTTATGGACAAGAAAATAAAAACAAAAAGGATGAGGAGGAAGGCGTCTTGAGGACGCTTTCGGAGGACGAACTCCTGGAAGGTAGCCAGGAGAGCGTCATAAATGTAGAGGGGGGCAGCTACTGCACCCGTGCCACTCCAAGCCGAAGATTACCAGAAAAGGAGGAGGACGCGGGCACCAGCCATAGTGCCCGTGTCGCTCCAGCACGACCAGTAGTAGTGGGGAGAGCGCACCAGCCAAAGTAGCTCGCAGGAGATTTAAGAAGTCGTGGGGAATCCTGCGGAGGGCAAGGTAACTGAGGGCTTTGTACATACTAGAGAAGATAGCCAAAAATGAAAAGAGCGGCGTGGTGCATGAGCGGGATGCTCAGGACAGGGTATGGTGCGAAGCGGTAGTCCAGAAGTACCGGACCGCCCTAGCACAAGTCCGCGACGCACCCACGTCAGCAACAACCACAAAAAAAGTCAGCGAAGCGAGATCGTTCGCAGGAAGTGGGCGAGCACAGCACCAAGAATGGCAGGTACAGACAAGATGAGGGACCTTCCACTGTGGCGGCAGCAGCGGCAAAGCATGCCTATAGCGAGGTGGTCAGGGATCACATCCAGGTGGCGCTCGTCGTCGTTAGTAATGCATTCGATGGCCTTACGTTAAAGATTATCCCGGCTTCGTAGATTCCCAGAAGACTACGGGCGCGCATTTGGTTGCCCAAAATGAAGGTCGATGGGCCGAAACTCTTCTACTGTTTGAGGCTGCAGAATCCGAATGTTCCGAAGAACGACTGGGCAATTCTCAAAGTGGAGGCGCAGCAAAAGAATAGCCAGCCAGTTCTGCTGCTGATTTGCAACGAGTTCGGGGAGGTTCTCAGGCAAAAAGGGAACAGATTGAAGTTTTGCATCAGGGATGCCAAAATGAAAATCTTGCCGGCAGCGACGGCGCCGGACAACAACCTCGAGGAGATGGACGAGGCCAACAAGCTCTTGAACGGGATAAACTTGGCAGAGCCAGGTGGGGGCGGCCTCGTCAACTCCTGGCAGAGAGCAAGAGCGTCCCCAGTCTGGTGATTAGGGTAGCGCAGATAAACTTGCAACATGCCAATATTGCCTCGGATAACCTCATGGTCCTTCTAAGGGAGGAGGGCATCGATATCTGCCTGATACATGAACCGTGGCTTTGGCAGTCGAAGATAATGGGCCTGCAGCCAACAGATTATAACCTGTTTTATACATTTGGAGAAGGTCAACCGAGGGCGTGTATCCTCGTTAGGAATACGTTCAATGCTTTCTTTTTACCTAATTTCAGTACTTATGACGCTGCAGCGGCAAGAATTAAGTCACGAAGCGGTCGATATGGATCACGATAGACCCGCACCCCCTGAGGAGGTGGAAACGTTAATAAACACAACAGCCGAAAGGAGATGACGGTCATGGGCTGCGACGCCAACGCGAGACACGCGGTTTGGAGAAGTAGCGAGATGAATGAACGAGGTTTTGAAATAGACTGAAGAGAGTGAAATATAACTACCTTATAGAAATCCTAAGCGAACATCTTGGGGTCTGTTCAGCAGAATAGTCAGCGATAGACTAGGTAGGTTCAAAGCACCCATTCAATCTTCTGATTGCCTAGACGACCGAGTACGGTCTCTGGAAAGAAGTTTTCAGGTAGTATAGACCTTCCCTCCTTTGCGGAACAAGAACTTTAGCGATCTAAAGCCGAATCTCAGGAAGGTATTCAATGTATGCCATTCAATTGGGGACTTTCAGCAGTATAGTACCTCAGTGAGGGAGTACAAGAAAGCCATACGCATTGCAAGAGCAAAATACTGGCGGGAACATTGCGAGTCCATCGAGGCCACGAAGGACTCAGCAAGACTGGGAAAGGTACTTGCCAGGTGTCATTCAAACAAGACCTTTGTCAAGGGCGTTGATAGAGCATGGACAGGATCAGCGGCTGAGACACTAGAGATCCTCATAGATGCTCACTTTCCGGATGGCCCGGAAAGGTAGCTCAAGTAGAAGTAGTGGAAAAGCAGGACTCTACTGACCAACTTATAGCAAAGCTCTTGGCAGAAGATAAAATCGCCTGGGCGATAAATAGCTTCTCGCCATACAAATCTCCGGGGGTTGATGGTATTCTCCCCATCATGCTGCAATATACTTAAAAAATCTTTGGTTAAGGAGCTGAAAGATATTTTCTCTGCATGTATACGCTATAGCCACGTTCCTTTCTCGTGGAGGAAAACTAGGGTGGTCTTCATACCTAAGGCAGGAAGAAGGGGACACGAACTGGCCGATGATTTTAGGCCAATAAGTCTTAAATCTTTTGTGCTAAAATCTCTGTAGAGATTGCTTGATGTTCATATAAGAGAACTTGTGGATAAGAGTCCCCTTTCCGCGACAAAGCATACTTACCTGAGGGGAAAATCTACAGAGACTGCGCTAAATGAGGTGGTGCGGACGGTGGAGAAATCCCTCATGCATAAACAATTCACTCAAGCCGCGTTTGTTGATATGGAGGGTGCTTTCAATAACGTGAAGGCTGACGCGATAAGATCAGCTCCCGGAAAGGCACGGGTGGAGGAACCAATAAGGTATTGGATCTCGTCTCTTCTCCGCAACCGCGAGATAACAGCTGAGCTCGGAGGAGCAAAAATTTGTAAGCAGATAAGTAGAGGCACGCCACAAGGTGAAGTGCTCTCGCCTCTGCTATGGCTTGCTACCATGAACGCCATTCTAAGAAAGCTCGACGCTAATGGTGTGAAGATTGTGGCGTACGCCGACGATGTGTCAATCCTGATTTCGGGTCCTTTCCCTTCAGTGATGACTGAAATCATGGAGAGAGCGTTGGCAAAGCGAAGTAGGTGGGCACAGGGATATGGGCTTAGGCTGAATCCGGAGAAGACGGATTTAGTACTCTTCACAAGGAGGTACAAACCACCTACCTTTGAATTACCAAGGTTAAACGGACAGCAACTAACACTATCAAGCAGTACGAGGTACCTGGGACTAACAATAGACTTGAAACTCAACTGGAAAGCGTACATCGAGGAGCGAGTGCGGAAGGCCTGCGTCGCTTTCTATGCTTGTAAAGCGATATTCGTTTAGAAGTGGGGTCTCAGGCCGAAGATGGTCCTTTGGCTGTATGAGTTATAGTGCGGCCAGTGCGGACGTATGGCTCTATAGTATGGTGGGAAGCTCTTAACAAGAGGTACAACCTCACCAGCCTACAGAAGGTACAGCGCACTGCGTGCGTTGGGGCCACCAAATCCTGCCGCACCTGGGGCTTTGGACACCATCTTAAAGCTGCTTCCGATAGACCTGCACACACTATGCACAGCGGCGCAGACTGCACTTAGACTCAGACAGTCTTGGTGTTGGAAGGATACTCAGAAAGGGCATGGCAGTATTCTTGGGGGAATCTTCTCGCATTCTCTAGACATTTCTACGTCGCTCAAACTACCGTCATACTGCAGTGTATTTCAAGCATCAGTCCTCGCAATTTGGCAGGCCTGTAAATTACTCGAGGCCACGAGCATAACTGGCAAAGCGTCTATATTTTCTGACCATCAAGCAGAAATTAAGGCGTTAGCTGCACCATATACTAGCTTAAAGCTGGTTTGGTCATGCAAACAACTCTTATCGGCGCTGACCGACACTCTGGAAATATCCATTATCTGGGTTCCGGGACATAGGGGAATCGAGGAAAATGAGATGACTGACGAACTGGCACGTATGGGCTCAGCAGGGGAGGGGTGAGGGAGTAACCAGTGTCGAAGTAGGTACACCCCTGGGGGTGGCCAAGGGAGATATTCGAGATTTTTATATGAACAAAGCCCAACAAAAATGGAAGAGCACCGTGTGTTGTGCGATTTCAAAATCCATTTAGCCGGATTACAACGAAAGGAAAACAAGGTATCTGCTAGGGAGATCCTGCGCCAACACCCATAGACTTATAGCGGTCTGCACTGGTCACTGGGCTTTAGGTACGCATGCGGAAAAGATGGGTATTCCGCACAACGACCACTGCAGAAATTGTAAGGACATAGATGAAAAAGAGACTGTCGAGCACTTTCTGTGCAAATGTCCGGCTCTAGCTAGAACCCGTTTAAGATCATTCGGGAGCCCTTTTTTGGAAGATCTAGGAAGATTAGCGGAGATAGGGATGGCAAATATTCTTGATTTTATAAACAACTCAGGCTGGTTGTTAAACATAGCCATGTAGTACTCAGTAGGTTCGGACGAATTTTATGGCATCAAAACGGCTTTTTCATTAGCTACTTCGGCGACCAAGGTCACAGCCATTATACCTACCTACCTACCAAATTTGGTGCACAAACTTATTTGGACCCAGAATAGATTGGTATTGAAAATGAGCGAAAACGGATGATAACCACTCCCATTATATATATATGTATATATATATATATATATATCATTTGGAAAACACAAAAAACCTGATTATTTAGTAAATAATATACCTAGAATGTTGAAATTTTACATGTGGACTGATTTGAGACTCTTTGAAAAAAAAATTAAAAGGGGCGTGGCACCGCTCACTTGTGATAAAATCAATTTTACAAATATTATTAATCATAAATCAAAAATCGTTTAACCTATCGTAACAAAGAGAGGTTGCCTTTACTATAAGGAATGCTTCGAAGAAAAATTAACGAAATCGGTTAAGGACCACGCCCACTTTTATATAAAAGATTTTTAAAAGGGTCGTGGACGAATAAAATAAGCTAATAATAAAATATCTTTGAAAAAAAAGAGTTTTATATATTGGTATTTCATTTCTCAAGTGGATTTATAACAATAAATAGAAAAAACTTCAAATTTAAAAAAATGGGCGTGGGCGGTGCCACTTTTATGACTAAGCAATTTTCTATGTTTCGGGAGCCATCACTCGAAGAAAAATTAGATCAGAATAGTACCATATGTATATGTATTATTGCGCAGCTTTTTAACACTATTAAGCACACAAAACAAACAACAGCAGCATTTCAAGTGTACAGCTGGGTATGTAATGTTCGGTTTCACCCGAACTTGGACTTCCTTACTTGTTAAAATTTAATTCTCGTCCAACTCCATCGCTTTAGCTTGCTCTTTGTCCTAAAGTTTACTTCCGGATTTTCTGTTTTATTATAAAGAAAACGAAAAGAATATACCTTTTTTCGGTATAAAGTTTGTTTTCGTAATATTATAATAACAATACTCATGGCGCTAGAGGTGTTTTGTACAAATCTAGAATAACCTAAAATTTCGCGAAAGTGTCTGATGCTTTTTGTTATATATGTGGGCAATTTATTAAAGTTGGAGATATAAAATATGAATTAAATACATCTCTCATCCTCTGTGAAGCCTACGAAGCATAATTTGGCTGTCCTGTTTGGAATCAATACAAGACATAAAAATGAATCTTCTTCTGCTCCAGTCGCATACGATCTGACACGACCAGTACCAGAGCCACCGAAAAAATTATAGCGGAGAAATGGATCATCTCTTAGTTCTTTTAAAAGCAATGCCGATAAGGAGTTTTTACCGACACCAAAACAATCAAAACATCATTTCATCACTACTGAAGATTTTAGTGATTTGATTAGAGATTTAAATTTACCAAAAGGTAAAGCAGAGCTTTTAGGCTCTTCTTCGAACAACGTTATCAAAGCCAATATAATGAAAACATGATGGGAGACTATATTTGGGGTTTATTGAGGGATAGTACCTATGAACATAAGAGAAAAAGTAAAAGTGTACACTCTTAAATCATTTTTCCCTTTTTTGTGAGTTATTTCGATATTAAAACTTAATAAAAATATTTATTTGAATTGTTTCATTTTCAAGTAGAAATTAAAACCGCAAATTTTGAAAAATTTCGTTCAAGCGGTTTCCTATATAGGAAATCAAACTTTTTCATGCCATATATTTTTTTTCGTCAAATTACGACCTACAGAGTTGAACTTTAATGCTTTGAAGTCAAAGTCAAATTTTGTGTTGACCCGTGTAATAATTCATTAAATCCATCATCGCGGATATCTTTAATATTAACAGCAACACACATTTGTTCGGTGAAAGCATCGGTGTGCGTGAGTATAACTTCACGCCTAGCGAGTTTGGTAGACACAGCAATCCCAGCCCCTCCGCCTCTTGTAACACCAGAATGTAGATCTCGGTCCCTTCGCTACACTTCGTAATGGGCATCAAAAAGCTCAGCCGAGAGAAAACCTACTTTCAACCAAGTCTCTACCATTATGATGACGTCAAACTTATGTTCGGCCGCCGGAATGTATAATTCGTTTGTTTTTGTACGTAGGCCGCCTGAATTATGAAAGTAAACTTTAAGATAAGACTGATAAGAGCGCTGTGGATGCGACATCGATTTCTCCGGATCGGTTAAGCAGCCGGTTGTTGGCTCCACAGTTTCCGAAAAAAAGGAAAGCTACGGACGGTGACGTTGGCGGGCCAATTCTCGTCATAGAGCACCTTGTGGTATAAAGAGAATCATGGACATAGCTACCTCATATAGAAACATTAAACTTTGTGTGAGGACTACCCGCAGTGTTTCCAGAAATTTTTTAGAAAAAAGAAAGCTAGATAGACACAAGCTTAAAAGCTTCATACAAATTTTTAAAGCTAAGAAAAAAAGTTAAAAGTTTAAGACAACCTTTCAAGCGTTTTATTTCTTCTTTATTAATAAAAAACAAAACAGAATAAACATGTTGTATTAAAAAACTAAAATAAATGTTTACTCCAATTACATAAAAAAGAAAAAACAATAATATTCAGATGCAATCTGTGTTTTATAAAAATAGTTTAAAACCACTCTTCTACTACAACTACATATTTCAGAGCTTGCAACAGTACCCAACAAAAACTGTCATAAGCGTAAGCAATTTTGGCTTCGTTCCTGATAGACAAACAATAATGTAAATGTAAAGAATGATACGCCTGTTTTATGCTACAAATAAGACTTATCCACAAGTTTAAGTAAAAATAATAATTAATATTGCCTTAGACATAGTATACATATAACGAGATTATTTTCATTTTCGTACTTGACTCCCGGTCGTTAATTATATAACTAGATTTCCCATATAACTGTTTCCCCTCCATAATCGGTAATTATGAACAAATTTTAGAGATGCGGGTGTTTTTTTATAGAAAAATTCCACCTATTGAGTGTAATCTCTATTTTGAAGCATAAAATAATAGAGAAACGTAAAAAATCAAATACCTTTTTTAAGACATCGCTTATTTTGTGGGGATTTTAATTAAACAGAAATTTAAACAGCACTTATGTATGTACTTTGCATTGCCATATCTCTACTGGTTGTTGTTGTTGTAACAGTGGTTCGCCCAATCCAAAAGGTGCAACTACTCACAAATTGCCATCAATATTCTCTAACTTGAGTCCAAGGAAATCTGCAGTTTCAAGAGGGGTGGACCACAGAGAAAGGTGTGTTAGCATTGGATCCACACAGCAATTGAAAAGATTGTGGTGTCATGTGGGGACACGTCGCCAGCAGGACATACAATATGAATGATATCGGGGTTGATTCTGGATAGGTAATAGTTTAACCTGTTACAGCATCCAGTTCGAAGTTGAGCCAAAGTGACGCGCATCTCCATAGGGAGATTGCTCTCCTCTTCTGCGAGTTCAGGGTATTTAACTTTAAGAACTGGACTCGCTGGGCAATTCCTGGCATAGAGGTCTGACACCTTTTTGTGGATATCATTGAGGACATTTTTTCTGTTCTTCTACTACATACATCTGATATCTCAGGTAGCGTATTTCCTCATAATGCAGAGATTACTTCTTAAGACCGTGGGAGGCGGGCCTCTTTAATAATATCGCATCTATACCGTTACATTGCGGGCAGCTGTTACCGAAAAACTCCTGGTACGTCGGGTGGCGTCACCTTCGCCGTCTCTGACACCGTGGAGGGCGCCGCCTCCAGATTGTGGCCATTTTTAAGCAAAGTTTATTAATAGGTTAACGTGGCGGCCTTCTCCACCAGATTTGGGGAAACATTAAAAGAAACAACTTTTCTTTTGTTTCAAATAAATTTTTATTATTTAACTTATTAAAATGCACACACGCACTTAAAGTTGCCGAAAATATAATGATGGCGGTGAAACATGAAAATGCCGATGCCACTCTTGCCAATCGTCATTTTCATGTTTCACCCGACATATATCTTATTCTTTCTTACATGCTACCTTATAAAAGCTTATAACATATTAGGATGTCTTTTATTCTTTCTGTTCATGGTATTCACAATGACATCTTAGCATTGAGAGCAACGGTGTTGCCAGATGTTACTGTGGCAAGGTGATATGGGGAATTTTACACTTACAATAAGATGTATGTTGGGATGCCCAGGTTTCTGTATATTCAACATAAACTTTTTGTTCGGCGTTTAATTTCTCTACATAATGGAGACACTCTCACCCAACTATGTAGGTGGTTCTCTGGGGACATAAAAAACACAGCCCGTGCCAGTTCTAAGAGAAGTTTGGCAGGCCTGTTTTCTTCCAGTGAGTAACGTTAAAGCTCGGCGACCATATCGGGGACGCGTAGCATGCAAGCGGCCGGCCGCTTTCGTTGTAAATGGTAATGAGCGTCTCTTTATATTTACCCCAAGTGCTGAAGGCAAGAGGTTTGAGAATTTTGTTACAGCTCTGGATACTAGGTACAATTGCGGATGCATGCTCGCCATAATATAGATCCTGATCGAACGTCACACCTAGTATTTTTGGTAGTCGGTAGCGTAGTGTCATCGACGTCGATGTCCAATATGGTCGACATTTATTTTGTGTATGTTTTATATAAGTATGATTTTGTCGGTGACAATCTTAATAAATAGACCCAGTCTAATATATATACTTACTATTTTTATTTCCAAATGTTGATTTGCTTTAAGAAACAATAGTCTTACTTGTACAAATTTTTAAATTAATTAAAATTAAATTAAGATTAAATAAAATAAATGTCAGGTTTTGCGACTTGGGAAAACAGGAGAAATTAGGGATATAGTTGTGGTCTTTAACCAATTATAAATCTTAAAATTTTCTGTAGGGTATACATAATCTGTTGTACTACCTGCCTAAATACATATGTATTTATGTAACGCTGCATTTTGATTTCTCATCAATACATAGCTGCATAGATATGTATGTAATGCATGTATTTAGTCTCTCTTAGCAAATAACCACAGTTATGAACAGAAATATCCGCACATAAAGGGTCACCTGATGTCTTCATATTTTCTTTGTTCACTCCATATGTAAAATAATAAACCGTACATAAAATAAAACACCTTTCGTACAAAAATCCAAAATCAAGCGTTTTAAAATAGAGTCCGCTGGTTTAGTATCGTACAAATTTTTGGTCCATCGTACCGGATTAGGCGCGACCGAAGAAATAATTAATTTTACTGTTTCGGTTTTGCACAATGTTAGCGGAGTAAAAGTAAAATGCAGAGGTTAAAGGCGAAACGATCCCTGCTAAAAAGAGCATTCACACGCATCTTAAATTTCATTAGCAGTGGAGGTGATTCTCCAGTTTCCGACTGGGAGTGCAGCTTGGAGCGTCTTGAGGAGGTATAGAGTGAGTACCGGGACATAGTTCGAGCTATGGTAGAAAACAGCGATGGCGAAGAGGAGCCGATGGAAGAGATTCAGACTGATGCGGACGAATTTGAAGAGCGCGTGCTGATCACAAAAGGTAAACTTCGAGCACATATTACTGCGACCGGCACATCAAATGAAAGTACTCGTGGAGACTGTTCGGTTGCCGAAATTTGTCATCGCAAACGGAATTTGTGGGTAATTTGGCCAAGCAAGTGTCTGGTCCAAACTTAAGTTTCATGCCGAAATTGAAAATCAAATCTTTCTCTGGGGAGTTAAATGAGTAGAAATCTTTTCACGATTTGTATGTCACTTCGATTCATACCAACTCGATGTACTCATCGTGTCAAAAGTTTCAGTTGCTGAAGAGTTACTTGGCGGAAGCAGCATATGATTAATTCTCGTTCGTAAGTGTCATAAAATAAGCTCAAAAATGAGTGACGATGAAACGAGAAAAAGTGGCTCCAAAACTCAAGGAGTTAAAAGATTTAAATTCTCGTCTTCCCCAAAAAAATTTATATCCCAAACGGACAATTTTATGGAATATTGTGCTCGGTTTAGGTCGACGTCGCTCCAAGACAATACTGAGTCCTCGCTTAATATAAAAAATTCAAACATGGAAAAATTCTGGAATAGAGTCCAACACGTCTTCGATAAAATTGTCGAAACCCCAGATCAGGACCTGCCCGAGATTTTCAACATCTGCTAATAGCAAATACAGGTCCTTTCTCATAGCGTATGAAGACACGAAAGCCCAGATCGAAGACCAGCTTCAGTTGCTTAAACAAGCAAATGCACCCGCGTCCCTTACCGTCACACCAGCTCCATCCGACAACCTCGGTATTTCGCTAAAAACCCCCCCTGCGATACCGAAATATATTATGGTGGTTATGAAGAATGGCCCTCATGTCGTGACATGTTCACAGCCGTTTACATTAACCACCCCAAACTCTCCCAAGCGCAAAAATTGTATCACCTCAGATACAAAACACAAGGAAAGGTAGCGCAAATAGTCAACCAATTTCCCTTGACTAATGACAACTTTGCCGTAGCGTGCGAAGCCCTAAAGTCTCGATACGAGAACAGACGAGTTCTCGTAGATAACCAAATACGGGCCTTGATGAACTTAAAAACGATCACCACAGAAAACAGTGAAGACAATCAAAAGTTGCAATCGTCGATAAATAATTGCCTTCAAATTCTCGCCACGCAACAAATCTCCACAGATAACTGGGACCCAATTCTTATATACCTCGTTACCTCCAAACTCCCAGAAAACACGGTAACCCTATGGGAACAGTCTCTAACCTCCAAGAAAGAACTTCCCAACTGGGCCCAAACGGACCAGTTCCTCACAACGCGATATGAAGTGGTAGGAAGAGTTGATCAATGGAGCCCAAGTAAAAGTAAATTCACTCCTCCTCAAACTAGGCTGCCACTTAAACCTCAACCGTCACATTCGTTGCAAAATAGATCCACAGCTCAGACTCAGTCTCACGCAACAGAGCATCGAATAATGTACAAATGCTCAATGTGCAAAACCTCCTCTCATCCCTCGATAAATTGTTTTAAATTTAAGAAATTGTCTACCTCTGACTGCAGGAAGTTTGTCAAAGAAAACAATATGTGTTTCAATTGTCTCTCACAGTCACACATGTTGAAAGATTGTCCTAGCACTCAAACCTGCAATCAATGTCGAGATCGGCACAACTCAGTTCTTCATGAAAATACTTCACCCACGCTGAAGAGACAACCCTCCCGAGCGCAAAGGACAACCTCCCAAACCACAACGACAAACCCCATTAACTCATCCGATAAAACTCCGGATCAAGCCGATCTTATGGATGAAGGACCTTCCTGCTCTTAGAAAAGCCAAGTACAATCGTTCTGAGCAGAAAATGATTGTAAAATAATTTTTCCCACGGCTATCGTCCCGGTAGAACATAGAGGGGAGATATTCAAACTTAGAGCTCTCGTAGATCAGGGATCTGAAAGAACCTTCATTTCCACAAGAGCCCAAGACAGGATCAGACTCCCTTAGAAACCCTCCAAGTTTGAAATCTCTGGCATGGGAGGGAAAGTAGTGCAAACCTCAAATAAACTGTGTTACCTGACCCTTGTTTCCACCGATTTGCAAACAAGCGATAGTATTACCCCGGCTGACGAAAATGCTCCCAAACTTCCAATTGACCAACGAACTCCAAGCGAAATGGGCGCACCTTAACCTCGCGGATTCGAATTGTCACTCTCTATCCCAAATAGACCTTGTTCTAGGTAGTGACATAATCCCCAAATAATTAAGGAAGGCGTTGAAAGGCTCTCACCCCAAATAACGAGCTAAGCTCCCTACTAAGGAAGTTTTGGGAATTGGAAGAAATACCCAACGTCAATGACAAAACTCCTGAAGATGAGTTTTGTGAAAATTATTACACAAGCACAACTAACCTCGCGGATAATGGGCGTTATGTGGTCAGGCTCCCCTTTAAGCCTAGCTCCCTGACGCGATCTCCTTATCCAATTCGCTCCCCTCTACCCTCAGCCAATTTTTAGGGATGGAAAAAACTCTCCCCAGAAAAGAAAATATCCAGGAACTATATGATAATGTATTAGAAGAATACATCACCCTCGATCATATGGAAGAAACGGGTTCCCATGAAAAATTCAACGAAGGTAAATGCGCCTCGTTTTATCTCCCCCATCATGCGGTTATAAAGCCCGAGAAAAAAAACCACCACCGGACCTACCCTCCAACCGGATCTGATGTTCCTTATTCTAAAATGGAGAACATACCAGTTTGTTTTTAACGGAAAAATGTATCGTCAAATCATAATGCATGAAGACGACAGAGACTATCAGAGGATCGTCTTTCGCTCATCTCCGAGCGACCCCATAAAAGACTATCGTCTGAAAACAGTCACATTTGGTGTGAACTGTGCCCCTACCTCGCCATACGTACTCTTCACCAACTGGCCAAAGATGTAGAAGAAACTTTCCCCAAAGCCGTCCCTGTCTTGACCAAAGAAACATATGTAGATGACATTCTCTCTGGTAGCCATGATATTCTCTCGGATGAACGGTCTCTCTTTCAAGTCATCCAAGCGCTCGGTTCAGCAGGATTTCCATTACGAATAATAGCGGCCAACCACCCTAATATTCTAAAGGATATCGACAAAGAGGACTTGTTCGACACAAATCTCCTAGATTTCGAGAAAACAAGTAACGCCAAAACTCTCGGCATTCAATGAAACGCCCTCACCAACACCTTCTCGTACACAGTCAACTCTATACCCCTGTCGTCTGCTAGGACAAAGCGTCAGATCCTCTCCTCTGTCGCTAAAATTTTTGACCCCGCAGGGTGGCTTACGCCGATAATGATTCAGACAAAGATTCTCCTCCAAGAGTTGTGGATAGACGGAACCGACTGGGATGAAGAAGACAAACCCCTCCGTCTCATAAAGTGGTCGCAATTCACAAAAAATATATACGGTATCTCGAACATTAAGATCGCCCGATGGGTCAACAATAACCCCAACCAGCAAGTAGAATTGCATGGATTCTGTGACGCATCGGAAAAGGCATACAGCGCCAATATATATGTTCGGACAACTCACGATACCAGTACCTCCTCTCATCCCTTGGTTTCCAAGGGTAAAGTTGCACCCCTTCGCACTTCCAGCCTGCCAAGGCTAGAACAATGCGCGGCTCTTCTTTTGGCACGCCACTTCGCTGTAGTCCAGTCAAACCTCAACCTCTCGATTACAAAAGTAACACTGTGGTCTGACTCGGAAATAGTTCTAGCATGGCTGGAAAAAACCCCCCCATAATTGGAAGACCTTTGTCTCTAACCGCACCGCTGAAATAATAGACCTAGTCGGAAATGCGTCATGGAAACATGTCGGCACGCGCGACAATCCAGCGGACCTGGGCACTCGAGGATGTAAATCCATCGACTTTGCTAGTTCTCCGTTATGGTGGAATATCCCTGAGTGGCTGACTTTGCCCCCGGAAGCCTAGCCAAAACGCATTATACGAAACACCAACCCACCGGAGGTACGCCGAGTCGAAGCTCTACTCGCCACGGAAGATGAATCGGATTTTCTCGACCGATTCTCCTCTTTTCACGAGCCCTTACGGTAATGGCATATGTCTTAAAATTCGTCCGCAACCTGAGTCATCGAACAGGTAGCTCACGTTCCGCGTCCTCCACTCTATTTTACGATGATCTCCATAAAGCGAAATGTAAAATTATAGCCTTGACGCAACCCCGCTCCTTTGCACATGAAAAGGCGTGTTTAGAAAACTCTAAGGTGATAGACAAACGAAGCCCCCTCTCGGCTCTTAGTCCATTGCTCGATAAAGATGGCCTGCTTCGGGTGAATGGGAGGTTAGCCCATTCGACCATGCCGTTTAATGAACGACACCCGATCATCATCCCTGAAAAATCGCGATTCGCGTCTCTCTATATTAAGTTCCTGCATGAGCTACTTCTCCACGCCGAGGCGCGTCTCTTGCAACAAATCCAAAATCTAGGAGAATTGCATGGATTCTGTGACGCATCGGAAAAGGCATACTGCGCCAATATATATGTTCGGACATCTCACGATACCAGTACCTCCTCTCATCTCTTGGTTTCCAAGGGTAAAGTTGCATCCCTTCGCACTTCCAGCCTGCCAAAGCTAGAACTATGCGCGGCTTTTCTTTTGGCACGCCTCGTCGCTGTAGTCCAGTCAAACTTCAACCTCTCGATTACAAAAGTAACACTGTGGTCTGACTCGGAAATAGTTCTAGCATGGCTGGAAAAAAAACCCCCCATAATTGGAAGAACTTTGTCTCTAACCAGACCGCTGAAATAATGGATCTAGTCCGAAATGCATCATGGAAACATGTCGGCACGCGCGACAACCCAGTGGACCTGGGCTTTCGAGGATGTAAATCCATCGACTTGGCTAGTTCTCCGTTATGGTGGAATGGCCCTGAGTGGCTGACTTTGCCCCCGGAAGCCTGGCCAAAACGCATTATACGACACACCAACCCAGCGGAGGTACGCCGAGTCGAAGCTCTACTCGCCACGGAAGATGAACCGGATTTTCTCGACCGATTCTGCTCTTTTTCGCGAGCCCTTAGGGTAATGGCATATGTCTTAAAATTCGTCCGCAACCTGAAATGTAAAATTATAGCCTTGACGCAAACCCGCTCCTTTGCATCATGAAAAGGCGTGTTTAGAAAACTCTAAGGTGATAGACAAACGAAGCCCCCTCTCGGCTCTTAGTCCATTGCTCGATAAAGATGGCCTGCTTCGGGTGAATGGGATATTAGTCCATTCGACCATGCCGTATAATGAACGACACCCGATCATCATCCCTGAAAAATCGCGATTCGCGTCTCTCTATATTAATTTCCTGCATGAGGTACTTCTCCACGCCGAGGCGCGTCTCTTGCAACAATGACTACGGCTGGAAGTATATATCCCCCGGCTCAAACCCCTTATAAAGAAATGTATTCTCCAATGCAAAATCTGTACCCTCCATAAGAAGCAGATGCGCTCGCAAATCATGGCAGCGTTGCCCTCGGAACGGTGCACTTATGCTCCGCCTTTCTTAGATTCTTTACTGCTATATTTTAGTTTTATTTAAGTTTGTACTTTTGATGTTTGTACAATTAAATGGCTTAGTTTTGTTCCGCACACTAGTTCACGTTTTTCTTCTTTGTCCAGATTTAATTAATTGTGTCTATATCATTTTTTATGTCAGTGATGTGGGCCGCAGTTGTATTTGACATGCGCGTTGCCACCTGTAGGCGCCTGTCAAATACAACTTAAGGGCCAACCACATAGAATACCTTATTATATTTTGGTGTAAGGCTTATGTTTCCTTATAACCCAAAGTCGGTGAATGCGTTTGTATTCACGATGACTCACTCCCCCCGACAGAGTGGCGTCTAGGACGCCTTGAAAAATTATACCCAAGGTCAGACGGTCATATACACGTTGCCGACGTTCGCACTCAATCCGGCAACCTCAAATGCCTACTTGTGAAGTTATGTTTCCTTCCTCAAAGCGAAACTTAGACAGGGCACGCACGAAAAGCCCACCAAGCTACCACTTAACCACCTCTTCCACTCCTAAGGTCGCAATCTTCGAAGACCCAAGCAATCTGAAACCCTCTCCATTTAGCAGTTCTCTCGCCTAAAATATCCAACATTTCAGATTATCATGGATCGCGATCAGCAACGGGCACCCCGAAATTCCTTGCCGTCAGCAGTGGTCGCGCGCATCCCGCCTCTGCAACCCGACTACCGACGATGCCGCGTATGCACACGGACCCACGCTCTTCGCAATTGCAGCGTCTTCAAGAAAATGAAACCGCCACAACAATGGATACTCGCGAGGGCGCATAAATTCTGTTTGAATTGTTTGGCGCTGTCTCTTGCCACCGATGAATGCAGTTCGTATGATCGCTGTCGAAATTGCGGATTAAGGCACCACTCTCTGCTGCATCGACGGGATGCAACCCCGAGCATCCCACGTCATACCCAGGCACCCCGGCCTGACCGCCAAGTAGTACCACCTCAGGTACCCTCTCCGCCCACTGTACGACCCCGTTCTCGCCCATTTCCCTCTCGTTCTCGTCCAGCTATCGACGCACAACCGCCAGCATCTACTGCCGCTCGACGCACCATTCGGTGCACTCTCAAGGGCTGCAGACTGCCGCTTTCAGGGGAAAGGTGTCAGACCTCCTAGTACGCGATGCTTTACGGACTCTTCAAGAGCTGCAAGAGGCTCTAGCCGCTGAACGCGCCTAGGGCGGGGACGATGATTGAGCGACGGTCGTGGTCGCCAACAACCAACCCTTTTATTTTAAGAAAATTGGATTTATAAACAATTTTTAATTATTACACGCTTCAATATGTATTATTGAATTTAAACCTATTTTGAATTTAAACGTATATTTATAAACGTATAATAGTTCAAATATGTACCTTATTACATATTTTATACTTTTATATTATATTTGAACTACTCATGAATTACTTAGAATACGTATAACCATTATACGTAACACTCATTTTAAACTCGGATTATCACTTATAGAATTGTAAATGAATGCTTGAACATATTTCGCCCCTCTGGCAACCCCAACCTTTGGTTGACAAAACATATGCATATATGTATATACAATGTTTTGACATTTCATTTTATTATTCATTCGAAGAATTTATCCATCTCGGCTGTGACATTTCTCTTTTTTAAACCCTTTTTTTATAAATAAATTGAAAAAAATACAATTTAATAGAGTATTGACCAAGTGTGTGAATTATTAAACCTGTGCAACTTTTTATTTAACTTTTTTGGCATACATAAGTCCAAGTAGGGCAGATCGAAGTGAAGTTCGATCAAACTTCGTTTCACCCAAAGCGTAAACAAGTAGCTAAAATTTGTATTGATCACCAAAGTGTCTATTGCCACTGCCGCCGCCACCGTATTCAACCGCACCGCCACCATCATCAAAATGTCACCGCCATCACCACCACATCATCGCCATCGACACCGCCGCATCTGCAGCAGCCACCTCCAGAGAAAGCAAGGTAAATTTTATCCTGCCAACCCCCTCAATACGAACAAAAACAAATTTACATGTTTTTAAATCTTTCGGAACATAAAAACCAACATTAGAGTTAGGATGATTTAAACCCGAATGAACATTTCTAAATGTTTCACGTAATTTACCCAAAATTTCATTTGACGATGAATTTTCAGATGTTGGAACAATAAGTTCACCGGGCAATCGTAAATTTTGTCCAAGAACCATTTCAGCCGGTGTAGCTGAAATGTCTTCTTTAAATGTTGATCGCAAGCCTAACAGTTTTAGAGGTAGCTCACCATACCAATCTCTGGTTCCATTTGTAGCCATTAAAGAAGATTTCAATTGCCTATGAAATCCTCTACAATGCCATTTGCTTGAGGATGATAAGCTGACGTTGTAATTTGATGGCTGCCTTATAACTTTGTTAATTCTTTAAACAATTTTGAAGTAAATTGAGCACCCTGATCAGTAGTTATTTCTAGAGGTACACCAAACGTAAAAATGTATTTGAAATTGTTTCGGTAGAAATTTCCCTTAATTCGTATGCCTCTGGCCAACGCGTGAACCTATCGATAATAGTCAAAATATAGCGATGTCCCTTTGAAATAGGTAAAGGTCCTACAATATCTAAATGAATATGTTCGAATCTTTTGTCCGGTATTGAAATTTTACTAACTGTTGACTTCGTATGTCGATAAACTTTAGATTTTTGACAATTAATACATTCTTTTGACCATTTATTAATTTCTTTATTCATGTTTGGTCAAAAATATTTTTTAATAATAAGACGGCGAGTAGCTTTAGTACCCGGATGCACTATCCCATGTAACTTATCAAATACTGTTTTGCGTAAATTATTTGAAACGAATGGTCTAGGACAATCTCCGGATGATTCACACCATATATTGAAATTTAAAACAGCAATTTGAACTAATTTTTAGTTTTGAAATGATTGTTGAGATACAAGATTCTTTAGTTCATCATCTTGTTGCTGTTCCTTTTCTAAAATTTTAAAATTAAGTTCTGAATTTTGAATTGCCTCTATTTCAAATACCCTAGATAAAGTATCAGCTACCACATTTGCTTTTCCAGTAATATGCTGAATATCACTTGTAAATTGTGCAAGAAATTGAAGATGTCTGGTTTGTCGTGGACTTCGTTCAGTTTTTGGATTGAGAGCGAAAATTAAGGGCTTATGATAAGTAAACACAGTGAATTCTCGTCCTTCTAATAGATATCGAAAATGATTAATATTAAGATAAATTGCTAATAGTGCTCTAACAAAAGCACTATATTTCATTTCAGCTAGAGAAAGTTTCTTCGAATAAAATGCGAGAGGCTCAGATTTATTGTAAAAATTCTCTTGTAGAACACCACCGACTGCCGTATTGGATGCATCTACAGTTAAAGTTAATTTTGCATCTTTGCTAAAATGATTTAACAAGACCTTAGATGCAAATTTATCTTTAATGCATTCAAACGCTTTAATAGATTTATCATCCCAAACTAGAATTTTGTCCCGGTTTTTACTTGATTTGTTAATTAAATCTATATAACTCCAGTAAATTCTGCTAATTGTGAAATATATCTATGGTAATAATTAACCATACCAATAAACTTTTGTGTTTGCTTAATGGATTTTGGTAGTTCAAAATCTCGAATAGCTTTTATTCTATCTTCAGATGGACGTATTCCTAATTCAGAAATACTATGCCCTAGAAAATCAATTCTATTAACACCAAAAATGCATTTATTTGGTTTAACATTCAAACCATATTCAGACAAACTTTCAAAAAGTATACGTAGATCTTTAAAATGTTGCTCTTCACCCTCACTTGCAACTAAAAGATCATCAATGTACGTGAAAACAAAATCTGAATCACCTACAACTTCATTGATGAATCTTTGAAAAGTTTGTGCTGTGTTCCTCAAGCCGAAAGGCATTCGAATGAAGTCAAACATACCAAAAGGAGTAGTAATCGCTGTTTTATAAATATCTTCTTCTGCCATTGGTATTTGGTGATACGCTCTAACAAGATCCAACTTTGAAAATATCTTTTTATTTCATAGATTCATAATAAAATCCTGAATATGTGGTAAAGGATAGCGGACAGGAATAGTAACAGTATTAAGTCTTCTAAAATCAGCAGAGGGACGCCAATCATTACCCTCTTTTTTGGTACTAAATGAAGTGGTGATGCTTCAGAGGAATTTGATGGTCTACAAATTCCAGTTTTTACAAGAAAATCAAATTCAGTTTTAGCTATCTTAAATTTGATTGGGTCTAAACGTCGGGGCTTTGGGAAAGGAAGATGGGTAACTAGTCTATGAACTGTGGTATGTTTAACTGGTTTTGAATAATTTGGCTCTTCTATAAGAGAAGGAAATCCTTTCAACAATTTTGTGTATGAATTTCTACTGAAAAAATTTTTGGAAGAGAGATACAATAGTACGAAATTGTATTAACTGACAAATTTGTTAATGGATCTATTAAACATTTGTTTTTAATATCAATAAGAAGTCCATATTTGCATAAAAATTCTGCACCTATAATCGGTTTCGCTATATCAGCGATCAAAAACACAAAAGGAAATTCCCGCCTTAAACCTAAATTAACATTTACAATTTTTTTTCCATATGTAAAAATCGTTGAACCATTAGCTGCTGTTAAGATAATATACAGTAGAATTTCGAAGCTGGAAGCACTGAAATTTCTGCCCCACTATCAATCAAAAACTTTAACTTGTTTTCTTTGTCAAATATAAATAAGCGACGAGTTGATATTTCTGAAATTCCGTTATTTGCCGCTGCAACAACGGAACATTTTAGTTTGTTGGATTACAATTTTTTACAAACGCACATGGTTCTTCACATCTCCTAGCTATATTCCCGAATTTGTAATGATATCAACATAACCAGTTGGGATTATCACGAGATTTCGAACGATATCTAACAGGGCTTCTAAAACTATTTCTACTTGTTGAACGTGATCTTGAATAATTCTGAGTAATTTCTTTCTTAATCTCACTTAATTCCAAAGATAATTTTTGAAAATTTTCACAAATTAAAGATGTTGTCTTAACCAAATTAGTAATAATAGAATTTTCTCCTCTAGAATTTTGAGAACTGTTTATCAAAGCAATTTCATTTTTACTGATAACTTCCCAAACGTTATCAGCTAATTTAGTTAGATCATTTATGTCATTGAAATTCGACTTGTTAAATTATATTCAATTTTTTGGGTAATTTTCGCATCCAAAGTTTCTTTAAAATTTCTTGTCTAAAATTAGAACCAGAAAGTAGAACTAAAGATCGGTAAAATTCCGAAGGTTTGCGATCACCCATTTCAGAATCGGACAACACTTTATCTAACTTCTCATTCTCACTTGAGGAGTGTCTTTCAATCAAAATTTGTTTTAATGCAGAATATTTATTTATTTCTGGTGGATTTTGAATAAAATCTAAAATGGTCATTATGACCTCCTGAGGTAATGCAGTAATAATATACTCGTATTTAGTTGTTTCTTGAGTATTTTTTTAGTATTAAACTGCATCTCAGCATGTATTAACCATGCTTCAGGACAATTTGTCCAAAATTGAGGAAGTTTTACTGAAGTAGAAAAAATTTCGTTATTGTTTCGATCCGCATTTGGATTTATTAAGTAATTTTGCGAAGAACCATCTTCTAAATCAATAAGCGAATCGTTAACCCGGTGTGTTGGCGTAGATGAATGTCTGTCGTGTGGTGGTGTATGATACATAATAAATTTAATTAATTGAAATAAATTCTCAAAAGACGACGTTATTGGTGATAATTAAAAATAATATTTAAGATCTCTGGAAAAGAGCGTTTACAATTTAAAACTTTTACCAGATAAAAATAAAATAAATCTTTATTATTGACTAAAAGAAAAATTAATAGTATGCAAATTTATATCTGAGTTACTGAATTACGGAAAAGTGATATTAAACTAGAAAACGGATGACATTAATACATAAAGAGATTATAAAACAATATCAAATCGATTCGCATATCACTGAATAAAATATAATAGGTTTATCAATATATAATTTTTGTAAATAAATAGTTACGTCTTGCTCCTATGTTGGCTTTTCTGTTGTTAGTTTGATTGTTGTTATAAATATTGATGTAAATTTATTGTTCTATCAGTTTCTTACATTTGTTTTTCTTGTTGTTGCCATTTGCAGATACGTTTGTTTCGACTACAAGCTCAACATGCACACATATATGTTTCAGTTTCTTTATTTATTTATCTTTATTTTTATTACTTCTCACTAACAGTTAATAGTCTTGTATCACCAAATTCCGACTTTCGTTCTAAATTTTTATTTTGAATTTCCAGCAATCAATTTTCTTTTCTTTTAAAATAACGTTTCATTTGTCAAACTTTTAAATAACTTCAAAACTTTATATTTATTTCATTTATCTTAATATAGGCATATGGTACAATTTTTATTGTTTCTATTTCTTTCACATTTTCAAATTTTGACTTCTATTTTTTTAACTTCATATTGTCTATTTTTTCTTTTTTTTTAACTTTTATTAACAATAACATATTCTTGTTCGCAAATTTCCATAATTTTATTTCCTGCCAAATTTGTTTTCGTCATATGTATATGCTATGAATTTGTTTTGTAGCCTTGCCACTTTTTGTATTTTGGTGTCAATTTTCAATTCTGTTGATTTTTTAGCTATTTGGCTATATATCAATTTCACGGTAAAGATGATAATGGATGGTAAAGATGATGGTCAGGGGGAATTCAAATCAGCGTTGTAATTATTAGGCAAGATCGCCAATTGTAGTAATATGAATAACTTGGTTTGTTAATATATTTTTTATATTTATTAAATCGTTTCTACAGAACCCCAATTTTATATCTAATGAAAATTTTTGATAATTACAAAATCAATACTGAAAATTAAAATATTGGTAAAACATATTAAAATTACAAAGTTCAAAGTAACTTAAACACAAATTTAAATGAAAATAATAAGAACCCTACATAGCCCATACGCAAATTTCAAAGTTTCCCAATCTCACGGCTGTGAGCAACTAATCGGCTTCTTCCTTACGTAAACTATACGATGGAGCTGACGAGATTGTTCGTGGATTACGCGCACTTGGCAATCAAGCAACGAAAAGGGAGATTTGGCTAATTCACATTATACTTGGTAAGTTCGATTCTACAACAGCAAGGGAATGGACGAAGTTCACGAAATCAGACGAAGATTTTCCAACATTCGATGACTACTGGAATCTCGCGCGGCTGGGTTTCACTTCAAATAACTTCCAGAGACAACAATAGTACGTTCACAGTTGATGCCCTAATTATGCCAACAATTGCATCGTTAATGTCAGCGAACCAACTAAATAAAGAGCAATACACTTCATTTCTGTCTTTAGATTTGGCGGATCCATTGTCCTATATGTCTGCGCCAATAGACTTTCTTTTGGGGAACGACAATTTTTTTGATATTTTGAGGGGCGAAAAGATTAACGTAAAGGAACAAAATTTATGTGCGCTTTCGACATCACTGGGGTGGATCGTAGGTTGCTATTTAACCAAACATACTAGCGTTAGAAGCATGGGAGCATTCCTTAGTAACGTAGATATCGACCAAACACTTACACGATTTTGGGAGACCGAAGAAGTCGAATATAACAGCCAATTTACAGACGACGAGTTGAAGGCGGAACAATAACTTTCACGTACTTACACGAGATCAAGCGACGGCAAGTTTAACGTTGAACTTCCGTTTAAAACTAATATTAACAATCTCGGAAATTCTTTCGAGTGCGCACTCAAACGACTGCAAGCAACAGAACCCAGGTTGGCAGGTAACCCGGATATAAAACTGCAGTATTTGAACTTTATGGCAGATTACCTAGCGCTAGATCATATGGAAAAGATTCAACATGAAGAAATCAGTAAAGAATCTAACGAATGCTACTATTTACCTAACCATACCGTTTTTAAAAATGACAGCACAACAACGAAGCTGCGCGTTGTGTTCGATAGATCTGCAAGCAACGAAAAAGGACGTTTGGCTAATTCACATTATACTTGGTAAGCTCGATTCTACAACAGCAAGGGAATGGACGAAGTTCACGAAATCAGACGACGATTTTCCAACATTCGATGAATTCTTGACATTTTTCGACAAAACTCGCATCATGTTGGAAGCTGTAACACCTGCAACCGCATCGCGTATTGAAAGACTCAAAATGTGGCGATTTACATGAGTTGCATCAGTGCTCTGAATTTCTTAATATGGAAGTTAAATCTCGCAGAGAATTTGTGGCCTCTAAACGCATATGTTAAAACTGCCTCAAACTAGTGCATATACCAAATAATTTCCGCTCGAAAATTCCATGTCGTAATTGTCGAAAACGACACCACAGCCTCTTACATGAAGAGAACCAACAAATTGAGAAGTTAGAGCATTCGTGTACTCTACAGTTACGGGCCGATTCTGAGCGTTACCGCTAAAATAGTACCCAGAACATTATGTAACCGAAAATCGTTACCAGTTTTTTATTCGCGATTCTGGCCAAGGTGGTAACGCTGTCATCACCGAAAAACTTACCAATGTCTGTGGTGAAATTTAAAAGTTGGTTTTCTTCGCTTTACCCATGGCGGAACGATACAAAGTGACAGCATGCGATAGTTGAATATAAACTTTTTTATTTGATTTGATACATCAGCTTCCGGCGCAGTACGATTTTGACATTCGTCCATCGAATTTACAAAAACAAAGTACATGGAATTTTTATTTATGTTTGTAGGTATGTCACCATGCTGCCACTTTGTATGGTTCCCCCATGGCTTTACCGAAAATGTGTCACTCGTAGATACGAGGTTAACGAATAAACGAGACGATGTGTATACCCTTCAAAAAACGCGAGTACTCCATAAATAATGTAAGGAATACTCCTTTGGAAGTATAGGAGTGTTCCAAAACTAATCTGTATTCATACTAAAAATGTGCTCCAATCAACATTGTGATGTCCTAGGAGAGGAGTAGGTGAACCCACTCTCGCTTTGTTTGCGAGTATTCCATAGAGTACATACGTGAGAGTACTTTCCAAAGTACTTTCACTGTTGTACTCCATGGAGCACCCACAGAGGATCATATGCCAAAGTAGTAAAGAGGAATTGTGTCGGAAAGAATTATCGAAGTGAATTTAATTTAAAATGAAAGTAAATGAAGAGGGGCAATACAACTTTTATATTTTTTACTACGAATATTCTTATGTTATTTAGCATTTGCGTGAATAAAGAAACTAATATTTCTCTATACTATAGTATGTATACATAAAACCAGTGCGCGGTTGCATTTTATCAGAGTTGCCATAGTAAAATTTTATTATTAGTTATTTGCATGCAATATTTTACTTTTGGCAACTATGTTCGATCGTCATCGTGTCTTGATCACTGTCGTTAAAAAACGAGCAATGATCGGCTGATGGTGGTCCGCAAACGCATTGCAAAGGAGTATTGTTAGAGTACTCCTACATGAAGAAAATGGAACACGTAATCCAACAATTTTTGCAGGGTATATATAGATACATGCATAAGATTTTACATAGCTATATTGTAATTTATTCTTTGAAAGTACATAATGTATACAAATATATAATATATAGCAAGAGGCACCACTTTTTTACTATTATCTTTACTTATTTGCGCTTACAATTCTTTATTTTTCAGTTTTGCCTTTCTCTAAACAACAGCTGTTGTGTCGTTATTTCGATGTAACCACCTACTTTTATGGGTAAAAAATTATCCGGCTACTTTCGCGGATAGAATACCAAAAGGATGTAAATTTTTCCACATGATTTCGTTACCGTGGTGAAGAATGTTGTTACCACACTAGAATCGGGGCGTTAGTGTCAACTTTCACGCGTTGCTTGCAATAAACACTCTTCTGCCAACAGCGGTATGTCAGGTGCGTGATAGCTATGGGTGTCGATTGTTGTTAGACAGCGGCTCTGAGAAAAATATTATATCAGAGAGTGCCGTCATCCGCTTAGGGTTACATCGTAAGCATGCCAGAATACCGGTACATGGTGTGGACAACTCAACTACTGGAATCTCGCGCGGCTGGGTTTCACTTCAAATAACTTCCAGTGACAACAATAATACGTTCACAGTTGATGCCCTAATTATGCCAACAATTGTATCATTAATGCCAGCGAACGAACTAAATAAATAGCAATACACTTCGTTTCTGTCTTTAGATTTGGCGGATTCATTGACCTATATGTCTGCGCCAATAGACTTTCTTTTGGGGAACGACAAATTTTTGGTATTTTGAGGGGCGAAAAGAATAACGTAAAGCAACAAAATTTATGTGCGCTTTCGACATCACTGGGGTGGATCGTAGATGACTATTTAACCAAAAATACTAGCGTTAGAAGCATGGGAGTATTCCTTAGTAACGTAGATATCGACCAAACACTTACACGATTTTGGGAGAGCGAAGAAGTCGAATATAACAGCCAATTTACAGACGACGAGTTGAAGGCGGAAAAATAATTTTCACGTACTTACACGAGATCAAGCGACGGCAAGTTTAACGTTGAACTTCCGTTTAAAACTAATATTAACAATATCGGAAATTCTTTCGAGTGCGCACTCAAACGACTGCAAGCAACAGAACGCAGGTTGGCAGGTAACCCGGATATAAAACTGCAGTATTTGAACTTTATGGCAGATTACCTAGCGCTAGATCATATGGAAAAGATTCAACATGAAGAAATCAGTAAAGAATCTAACGAATGCTACTATTTACCTAACCATGCCGTTTTTAAAAATGATAGCACAACAACGGAGCTGTGCGTTGTGTTCGATAGATCTGCTCGCAGTGGCAGTACCTTTCGCTTATCGATACACTTCTCATTGGGCCACCACTTTAAAGAGAGATTTTCGATATTATACTGCGGTTCCTTCGGCATCACTATATTATGTCTGACGACGTCGAAAAGATGTCATGGGTGCACGATTACCATCGAGATTTCCAACGTATTTTGTGGCGAAGTGCACCAGAGCAGCCCGTAGATCATTACAGGTTAAAAACTGTAACTTACGGCAATGCATGTGCACCATTTCTTGCAGTGAGAGTATTGGAGGAACTTGCACAAAAAAATCAACACATTCACCCTTTGGCTTCACAGGCAGTTCTCAAATGAATTTTATATGGACGATATAATAACAGGCGCAGAGACGTCAGACGACCTACGTAAAATCCATAGAGAGCTAGTTGCTCTTCTAGAGAGTGCAGGTATGAATTTGCGTAAGTGGAGTAGCAACTGTAATGAGTTACTTACATCGCTTCTTAGGTTTTCTGACACCTTCCACAATTTTGATAAAAATATTTTTCCAAGAACTGTAGCTTCTCAAAATAGGTTGGAAAGATGAAGTTCCGACAAAAGTTTCTGCACATTGGTTACGGCTCAGAGACACACCCCAATATTAAACTCATTAAAAATTGCAAGAAGAGCATTGTTCGCACTAATGAATTGCACGGCTTTTGCGATGCTTCGCGAAATGCTTACGCTGCCGTAATCTATTGTCGCTCTGTGTATCAAGGTAAAGTAACAACGTACCTGCGTATATTTACCTCATTTTGAGTTATGCGGTACTATTCTCCTATGTCGACGGAAGAATCGTGTCGTGAAAACTTTGCAATATGATAAAATTGAATTTCAAATGTGGACGGACTCATCGATCGTTATTCATTGGTTATCGGCAGTGCCGCGGCGCTGGTCCGTTTACATAGCAAACCGGGCATCCGAAATATTGACTACTTATAAAAGCACTCAATGGCAGCATATTTGCTCATCATATAATCCAGCTGATCTCTAGGGGGTATGGCCTGCAGAATTGCACACATTAAACATATGGTGGTATGAGCCCCCTTGGCTTAACAAACAAAAGGAGTTCTGGCCACAGTCAAGTGCGCCATCAGATACTCGTTATAGTGGTCTGGAAGAACGTTAGAATCAACCCAAATATCACCCTAATCTATTCTTTCTATCTACAGAAAATCATGCAATCCTTGGTCCACAGTCATTGTGCATTTCCAACTAGTCTACGCTGGTGCGTTCGGTGTCATATTGTCTACGATTTATTGGTTCCTTTCGCAAACAAAAATATGAAAGGTTTTTTTCATCAAAAGAAATCAAAAATGCTATAATTTTTATCATTCGTGCAGTTCAAAAAGTGTTGTTCTTAGCTGACATTGCTGCCTTAAAAAACAAAGCGCCGTTTCAAAGAAAATCAAGCTTTTGTCACTATCGCCATTCTTAGACGGCAATGGAGTATTTAGAGTAGGAGGAAGAATAAGTAATTCATCAGCGTCATTCGACATTAGGTACCCAATCATTTTAGCTTCGAAACATAATATTTTCGAGATGATAGTTAAATATACACATATTTCATATTTGCACGTTGGGGGTAATACAGCTTATACTTATTTTGAGACAGCAGTACTGCATTTTGGGCTCACGTAACCTAGCGAGAAAAAAAAAGTCCATAAATGCGACAAATTTTGTTGGGCCAAACGTAAACTTCACGAAATGCTCCAGAAAGACTTACTGCACGAGCAGAACCTACCGTCGATAAGGCTGCAAATATACATCCAAAAAAGCAATGGGAAAAGGTAAAACATATGGCATAAGATTTCTGGAATAGATGGCATGCCGTGTATCTCACAAGTTGTTTATTAAATTATATAGGTCATCGATGGGTGGGACGGGACTTGTAGTCCTTATCGCGCAGTCATCGGCATACGAAACAATGGTAACTCCATCTTGAGGAGAATGAAGTTAAACAAAAGCGACGATGGAACACCACCTTGTTTAATTCTTCTGCGCTTAGATGCTACGTTTCGGAATCGCACCGATGGTTGTTGACCAGACAGATAATTTGCGTTCCACCTTTTGAGACCAGGAGGAAGAGTGAGCCCTTACTAGTTTTGCAGTAACGTGCCGTGGTCAATTGTATCAAACGCTTTTGATACGTCTATCTTTAGTGTTATTATTGTCACATACCATATATGTGTATATATTGGAAATTTTGTTAAGATTAAAATTATAAGCCCCATTTCTTCAAAGTAGGAGTGGTCCTTATCCGCCTTTGATCGGATCAATATATAATACCAAGGACCATATTTCCGTCGGCCGCCGTAGCGTGCTCTGCCTACCACACAGAATATCCGGGCAAAGCAGCATCAAAATTTTATAAACATGCTTTTTCAATTAGAAGAAAACTTTTCTAGGCAGTGTTTGGCAAGCACTCCGAGTATATTTCTGTCATGAGAAGCTCTCAGTGAAAACTCATCTGCCTAGCAGATGGCGTTCGGAGTCGGCTTAAAACAAGAACGTCCCGTCCCGACAATTAGTAGGAAGAATTAAAAGGAGATCGAAGCAAATTGGAAGAGAATATCGGGATTATCGCGCCTTACATTTTTTTCCGCCACATGCAAAGTGATATCAACGGCTTTTATTAACGATTTGCAAAACTTTTAAATTTGCTTCTGGTTAATGTATTCGGCGCCACACCAATTTTACATAATTGTAATAAATTTATATTGTACATCGTACCATATTTTTTATCCACTCATCAAGTTTCACCAGTTCAGCAATATTTGTTAAAGTATTGTTCCTTTTTCCCATTTTTCAAAGTAGGCATGTATATAATTTGATTTAGACCATTTTCAATACCAATATATCATCTACGATGCTGTAAAAGCTGCTAACTCCATCCACCAAAATTTTACAGCAGAACGAAAAAGCTCTATCGCATGACAAATTAAAATGTATTGAATTTTATGGAGTTAGCAGCTTCTCATAATTTTGTTGGAGTTAGTGATTCTGGACAATAAGCACATACTTTTCTTTTACTACCCTATGCAGAAATCGTCTCCCACTCCACCAATTTCAAAAAGTCGGTTTACGCTTTTACCGCATCGTCGACGATCTCAGTTTATGCTCAAGCTATGGTGTTAATGGACTGAACTTTGTTGATCTTAAACATGTAGACCATCGGCATTTGGTAAAGTGTCGGGGAAAAGTATCGAGGTAAAGTATCGATACTTTATTCAGTACTTGGAAAAAAGCAATATGTACGAAATGCTCGAGTCGAGTATTTTTTGGAACAGTATCGATACTACTCACTCAGTACTCGTATTGTTCTCTCACTACCACGGATGGAACATATTCAAACGTATAGATTACCTTTTGACGATTTATTGTAGATTAAGGCATGGGTAAGCGTGGTCTTAACTTTAGCGGAATACATGATAAATAAAACCCCACTATGGTCTTTTAGTTTTCGTAATATTTTTAAGAAAACTGGTTTTTCTGGTTACTTGTAAACATGAACGCCGATAAAACTGGTTTCAATAAGAAATTGTACTTTTTGTCCTTTCAAAGAGCTTACGAAAGATGTAAGTTCTACACTTTTCAAAGTTTTTGGTATTTACTTTAAATCGACTACAAACGAATTTTTGAAGAGAATATTTTCATGAGAATTTCTGAGATGACCGAACTACTGCCGATGAGTTATCCCCGCTTAAAAAAGTTTTGAAATATATGATAATGAAGACGAGTAAAGGAACTTTAAATCAGTTGGTGGTTATTATAAGTGCAAGCAATTCTATATGTGCAAAAAACCTATAACTGGGTTATACTGTGTTACAAGGGCATGTTTCTGAATTTCATTTCTTCATAAGCTATCTTTTCGAGAACTGATTATTGAACTCAAAATTTCCAACATTCATACTTCATACAGGTGTTAGGGTAGATGCCTCCATCCGTATGAACGCCTCGCTACACGCTTTGTAAATATTCTAAAAATATTGCTTTTTGTTGCTATTCCTTCTACTCGTCATTTGTTACATTGCCACCTATCCGAATAGAAAGGTTGTTACTTAAAAGATTTGTTAAAAACTACGTATCTGAGACGTTCTGTCAATAAGGCCGTGTCTCTGCGAAGTCATATCCCAAAAGGCCGGTTAAAAAGTTTGTACGCAAAACTAAACATTTTTTGACAGATGAGATATAAACTAAATTTAGTTTAATTTCTTTTCACAATTTGTTAACGACTTAAAATGCTAAACTATACTATAGAAGACACATGAATCTATATTTTGGCTTACCAATTTATGTCTTTTGCGAATTGTAAATAGGAAATATTTTAAGTTAAATTTGATTCTTTTTTTTTAAATAAAATATGTTTCTTATGTTTGTTGGGCCAATTTATAAATGTTTGGTTTGCTAAAATGAGCATTTGTGGCCATAAATTAAAACAGGGTATATTTTTTGTTTTATGTTTAACCAAACGAAATCGAAAATACCGCAAATGGAAAAAAGCAACATTATTTATCAAATCCCGTGTAACGGAAACGACAAAGAATTATGCAACAGAGTATATGTTGGAACAACTAAATCTAAATTAAAGACTCGATTAGCACAACATAAATCAGATTTTAAATATTGTAATGATTTAAATATAAATAACCAAAAAACCGCACTTATGACCCATTGTGCAACGAGAAAGCACTGCCCGAATTTCGAAAAAACAATAGTACTTCAACAAGAACAACAATATGGAAATAGATTCACACTGGAAATGCTACATATACTAAACACACCAACTAACACAAGAATTAACTACAAAACAGATGTAGCAAACACCGCGCTCTCCTATAGGCATCTAATAAAAAACCAAAATAGTTAACAACTCCACGTACAAAGGGAAAGACGTGTCAAAAATGTATGTTTTCAATGTTTAAGAAGTTTTGTTAATAATTGTTAATTGTTGTTTGATGTAAATTATATTTTATTTTGTGTTCTGTTTGTTTATAGTTCACCCTGAGGAAGGTTATCGTGCATAACCGAAATATATTGGTAAAAAATTTAAAACATCTGTGTTTTATTTTCCAAAACATCAGACCTCAAGTCGGCAAATAAAAAAAAATTTATGAAATAGAAAGGTCGCCAAACTAATATTTACAAAAACGGAAGGCACGCCGTGAGCATACACCAACAACAATTACTTCAAATTGGGATATGCAGAAATAAGGAACAACTATGTAAAAGCAAGAGCAGTGATAAATAAGTATCAAATTACATCAAAGAAATTAGTGAAAATTAGATCTAGTATTAAGTTTCTTTTAAAATGCAGAACGTCAAAACTTATTCCAAAATTTATAACAGATTCGACTAGATGTAATAAATTATTTTCATTTGACCGTGATACACACATAGATATATACAGAAGTTTAGATAGATATGCATATTACTACCACACGAAAATATTAAGTTTACTTATTCAACAAAACACATCATACTAAAAAGACAACAACAGCAGGTGAAAAATATAAGAACAAAACTGAAGAAGCAAATGAGCGATGATGACTTCGAAGAATTTATGATGAGAGAAGATAATGTTGCCAACAAACTGACAAGGAAACTGAAAAATAAACAAGAAACAAAACACGATAAACTCCGAAATAAACGAAATGACATCTTGGTTAACAACAACAGCAAAAGCGATGAGTGGTTTGTAAACAAAACCAAAGTAGAATTTCCAGCTGATATAAAAGCTCTATTATAGAAGGGTCCAAAGTTCGCGATCCCAACAGAAAATAAGAGCTTTCCATTATTCAAATACATAGCTGACGGTGAGAATTTAATACAAACACACATAACCAAAGAGCAACAAGAGGAAGCGCGAACAAAATTAGCAATATTGATAAAAGATCATACAAACAAACAACACGGCAAAGTGCAATAGATCGTGCAATACTAGATACAGTGGAACGGACACGTAAATTTCAAAATAAAAATGACAAGATTCGTATTTTAACTTCTGACAAGGGAAACAAAATAGTAGCAATGGAACTCAATGACTATAACAATTAAATGGATGAAATATTAAATGACCTGACGATGTATAGAATTCAGAGACAAGATCCCACTTTAAAATTACAAAATAAAAATAATAGTCTTGTAGATAAACTTTTTAAAATGGAATTAATTTCGAAGGCAGATAGAAATAAACTTACGACTACAACGGCACTACCGCCACGGATATATGGATTGCCGAAAATCCACAAGGAAGGAACACCATTAAGACCGATATGCTCGGCCACGGGATCACCAGCACACGCACTCTGCAAATACGTTGCAGATATTTTAAAAAACGTCACCACCAGTTCATTATATAATATAAAGAACACACAAGACTTTAAAGAAAAGATCAATAACTCTTATATTTATGACGATGAAAAGATGATATCCTTTGACGCAGTTTCATTGTTCCCTAGTATACCGACACATCTAGCACTTGACATAATAAGAAATAAGTGGACAACAATAGAAAAATATACGAAAATACCTAAGAAAATGTTCATAGAAATATTAAAGTTCTGCATTAAAGATAATCGGTATTTTAAATATAATAAAACAATATATACACAACTAAAAGGATTACCGATGGGATCACCAACCTCCCCAATAATTGCAGATATTGTAAAGAAAGAACTGTTGGACAATGCGATGAACAAATTAGCACGAAAACCAAGATTATTAACTAAATACGTGGACGATCTTTTTGCAATAATCAATGAAAACGAGGTACAAAACATACTTGACGCACTAAATTCTTTTGAAAAAAATATTAAATTCACTACGGAACTCGAGGACGGCGGAAAATTACCCTATCTAGATTCAATAGTAATACGACGAGGAAATCAACTGAAGTTAATGTGGTATAAGAAGTCCATAACATCGGGTAGAATTATGAATTATTATTCTAAACATCCCAAAATCATGATCATAAATACGGCACTGGGCTGTATAAGACGAATGATGAATATTACAGATGACACTTACCATAATGACATAGAAAATGAAATAAAGATATTGTTAAAAGCCAATGATTTTCCTGATAAAATTATAAAAACTCTTTTAAAAAGATATAAATCACCAAATAGTCAACGTAGAGAGGAAAACCCGAAAATATTCAAGTCGTTAACTTATGTACCTAAATTATCTGAGCGCCTATCAACATCTGACATATATAATAAAGAAGATATTAAAATAGCACACAAACCTATGAGCACTTTAAAAAGTATGTTTAACCAAACGAAATCGAAAATACCGCAAATGGAAAAAAGCAACATTATTTATCAAATCCCGTGTAACGGAAACGACAAAGAATTATGCAACAGAGTATATGTTGGAACAACTAAATCTAAATTAAAGACTCGATTAGTACAACATAAATCAGATTTTAAATATTGTAATGATTTAAATATAAATAACCAAAAAACCGCACTTATGACCCATTGTGCAACGAGAAAGCACTGCCCGAATTTCGAAAAAACAATAGTACTTTAACAAGAACAACAATATGGAAAGAGATTCACACTGGAAATGCTACATATCTTAAACACACCAACTAACACAAGAATTAACTACAAAACAGATGTAGCAAACACCGCGCTCTCCTATAGGCATCTAATAAAAAACCAAAATAGTTAACAACTCCACGTACAAAAGGAAAGACGTGTCAAAAATGTATGTTTTCAATGTTTAAGAAGTTTTGTTAATAATTGTTAATTGTTGTTTGATGTAAATTATATGTTATTTTGTGTTCTGTTTGTTTACAGTTCACCCTGAGGACGGTTATCGTGCATAACCGAAATATATTGGTAAAAAATTGAAAACATCTGTGTTTTATTTTCCAAAACATCAGACCTCAAGCCGGCAAATAAAAAATTCAGTATTCACGTAGGTACATTAAAATGACATTTGTTTATTTTTACATTCTTTTGCATCATAATAAACATGAAACATTTCTTTCGGCACATCAAAATAAATACAATGAAGAAGTGCAACATAATATTAATAAATTTAACAAAAGATCAAAAAATATTGGTAGAGCTAATCACAGCTGTGCAACTGCATTACTAAAAGTAATCGATGATATCCGAATACCCTCGATGATATCCGAACACCCTGCTCTGCTTACTAGACTTTTCAAAAGCTTTCGACTTTGTCGACCACGAGTTGCTCTGTTATAAACTACAGCTATACTTCGGATTTACTAAAAGCGCCTTGATGTTAATGGAAAGTTATTTAGCCGGAAGAGTTCAATTTGTCAACACAGGAAGTGAAGTGTCGGGTGTGAAAACTTATCCCAAGGTGTTCCGCAGGGCTCCATCCTTGGGCCCTTATTATTTAGTATTTTTATAAACGACATGTTTTCAGTGTGTAAGCACATGAGCATGCATGCGTATGCAGATGATATACAAATGTATTTATCTGGTAGTTTGGCGAATCTAAGCACACTTTGTGTCAAAGCAAATAATGACCTATCATGCGTGCAGTACTGGGCCAATAGTAATTTCTTTGCATTAATGCTAATAAATCGTTTGTATTACCTATTTCTAAGAAAAAGGTCGTCGATGTACTAACTCCTACTATATGCATTGGTAACACTGCACTACAAACTGTTACTAAAATCACGAATCTGGGTTTCGTAATTAACTCAAACCTAACTTGTATTGACCATATCAACTCTGTTGTTGGTAAAGTGTATGGTACATTGCGCAATCTGAGGCAATCTGCACCGTTTACGCCTCCTCATATTAGAAGAAAGCTTGCCGTACAGCTTATGTTGCCAATAATAACCTACTCTGAGCTAGTTTACAACAAATTAGATTCGTGCTCTGCACATAAAATTGAGATGGCCTTTAATCAGGTAACTCGCTACGTATTTGGGTTACGCAGGTTCGATCATATTTCTGCGTGGCGGTCTCAACTCTTAGGATGTGACATATTCGCCTATCAGAAAGCTAGAAGGGTAATCTTCTTGTTCAGGTTGATTTCTACTAAATCTCCACCGTACTTATATGAAAAACTCACATTTGCTAGATCTCTCAGGTCATGTAGTATAGTTGTACCCAGCTTCAATTTTGTTGTATCTACAAGGCTGTTTTTCGTCAACACCATTCGTATATGGACACTCAATCCCAGCTGCAATAAGGAACAATGTAAACCAAAGCAATTATAAGCGCATTCTTTTCAATTATTTCTCTACACATTAGTCTTAATCTGACCATTTTGTTTTTTTTTCTTTTTTACTCAATTTTTTCCTAAGTCGTTTACTTTGAGTATAGTTTTAATTAAATGTCCTTAAAATGTCGTATAACATCATTAACTTAGGTTAACTTTAGTAATATTTGTATCCCTTTTTATTCCACAATTTTATTCAATCTTGTTAAATACATATCCATGACACTGTTTGTTGTACTATAAAAGATATATTATCTTACTGTACTAATGTAATTTCTAATAAACGAAATGAAATGAAACAAAAAGAAAGGTTTAAATTTCTGCTCAAATACAAGAGCTACGGCATCACACCACCACACTTACGAGGTAAAATTAGATTCTTAGCAAACCCCTTTAAACACCAGTCCACCCGAACCCAACTACAAAAATTTGAAACCGGTTTTCTACTAAAAATATTAAACCTAGAAATTAAGGAAACAAATATTAACATTAAAATAATTGAAGACGAATTAAAATACGTAACTAATACAGTAAAACATAAATTAAATGAACACGACTATGATAATATTGTGGAAAAACAAAAACATTTCACAAAATACTTCATAAACGCCACGGAAAAACGCCACCAAAAGAAGATCCAAACACAAATAACAAAAAACATCGAAGAATTTGGCATACGATTCAACGAGGACTGGTTCATTAACAAAACGAATATTGACGTACCTCAAGAAAGCTGCTTATTACTCTCGCTTGGCACAAATTTGCATTACCGGTCACAAAAGATAATTTTTATCCAATACATCTCATCACGCAACTGGAACAAGGTTTACATCAGATCGAAGACGAAAAAAGTAAGGACGCAATAAGAAGCCGTATAGCTGAAAAAATCACGAGCTACCAAAAACGAATCAACCAGAACCCCAAAGATAAGCTAATTATGAGAACTTTCGAAGACACAAACAAGTTTTTACGTCAACACAAGGACAAAATAGTACTGACACAGGCGGATAAAGGTAACAAAACGGTATTAATGAATAAAACCGAGTACGAGGAAAAAATTACAGACTTACTAAGCGACAGGAAAGTCTACAAAATAATTAGAAAGGATCCAACGCAACAACTAATGAGGAAAAACAATACCATTGTTAACGAGTTATACAAAGAAAATAAAATTAATGTAAGAGAAAAATTTCAACTATCATGTACTGCGGCTGTCGCGCCCAGATTATACGGTCTACCGAAAATCCATAAAGACAACATGCCACTGAGGCCGATCTCATCATCCACGAAAGTACCTTGCTATAGGTTAGCTAAAGATACCGGTGCCATACTGAAAAACTTAATATCTGATGATTATAATGTAAAACAAGTAAGGAAGGTTAAGTTGGGGTGTAACCGAACATTACATACTCAGTTGAGAGCTACGGTGACAACATAAGGGAAAATAAACATGTAGGAAAATGAACCGAGGGTAATCCTGGAATGTGTTTGTATGACATGTGTATCAAATGAAAGGTATTAAAGAGTATTTTATGAGGGAGTGGGCCATAGTTCTATAGGTGGACGCCATTTAGGGATATCGCCATAAAGGTGGATCAGGGTTGACTCTAGAATTTGTTTGTACGATATGGGTATCAAATGAAAGGTGTTAATGAGTATTTTAAAAGGGAGTGATCCTTAGTTCCATAGGTGGACGCCGTTTTGAGATATCGCCATAAAGGTGGACCAGGGGTGACCCTAGAATTTGTTTGTATGATATGGGTATCAAATGAAAGGGGTTAATGAACATTTTAAAAGGGAGTGGGCCTTAGTTCTATAGGTGGACGCCTTTTCGAGATATCGGCATAAAGGTGGACCAGGGGTGACACTAGAATGCGTTTGTACAATATGGGTATCAAACGACAGGTGTTAATGAGTATTTCAAAAGGGCGTGGGGTTTAGTTCTATAGGTGGACGCCTTTTCGAGATATCGCCATTAAGGTGGACCAGGGGTGACTCTAGAATGTGTTTGTACGATATGGGTATCAAATTAAAGGTATTAATGAGGGTTTTAAAAGGGAGTAGTGGTAGTTGTATAGGTGGTCGCCTCTTCGAGATATCGGCATAAAGGTGGACCAGAGGTGACTCTAGAATGCATTTGTACAATATGGGTATCAAATTAAAGGTATTAATGAGTATTTTAAAAGGGCGTGGAGCTTAGTTCTATAGACCTTTGCGAGATATCGCCATAAAGGTGGACCAGGGGTGACTCTAAAATGTCTTTGTACGATATGGGTATCAAATTAAAGGTATTAATGAGGGTTTTAAAAGGGAGTGGTGGTAGTTGTATAGGTGGTCGCCTTTTCGGGATATCGGCACAAAGGTAGACCAGGGGTGACTCTAGAATGCGTTTGTACAATATGGGTATCAAATTAAAGGTATTAATGAGGGTTTTAAAAGGAAGTGGTGGTAGTTGTATAGGTGGTCGCGTTTTTGAGATATCGGCATAAAGGTGGGCCAGGGGTGACTCTAGAATGCGTTTATACAATATGGGTATCAAATTAAAAGTATTAACGAGTATTTTAAAAGGGCGTGGGGCTTAGTTCTATAGGTGGACGCCTTTTCGAGATATCGCCATAAAGGTGGACCAGGGGTGACTCTAGAATGTGTTTGTACGATATGGGTATCAAATTAAAGGTATTAATGAGGGTTTTTAAAAGGGAGTGGTGGTAGTTGTATAGGTGGTCGCCTTTTCGGGATAACGGCATAAAGGCGGACCAGGGGTGACTCTAGAATGTGTTTGTACGATATGGGTATCAAATTAAAGGTATTAATGAGGGTTTTAGAAGGGAGTGGTGGTAGTTGTATAGGTGGTCGCCTTTTCGGGATATCGGCATAAAGGTGGACCAGGGGTGACTCTAGAATGCGTTTGTACAATATGGGTATCAAATTAAAGGTGTTAATGAGTATTTCAAAAGGGCGTGGGGTTTAGTTCTATAGGTGGACGCCTTTTCGAGATATCGCCATTAAGGTGGACCAGGGGTGACTCTAGAATGCGTTTGTACAATATGGGTATCAAACGAAAGGTGTTAATGAGTATTTTAAAAGAGCGTGGGGCTTAGTTCTATAGGTGGACTCCTTTTCGAGATATCGCCATAAAGGTGGACCAGGGGTGACTCTAGAATGTGTTTGTACGATATGGGTATCAAATTAAAGGTATTAATGAGGGTTTTAAAAGGGAGTGGTGGTAGTTGTATAGGTGGTCGCCTTTTCGGGATAACGGCATAAAGGCGGACCAGGGGTGACTCTAGAATGTGTTTGTACGATATGGGTATCAAATTAAAGGTATTAATGAGGGTTTTAAAAGGGAGTGGGGCTTAGTTGTATAGGTGGTCGCCTTTTCGGGATATCGCCATAAAGGCGGACCAGGGGTGACTCTAGAATGTGTTTGTACGATATGGGTATCAGATTAAAGGTATTAATGAGGGTTTTAGAAGGGAGTGGTGGTAGTTGTATAGGTGGTCGCCTTTTCGGGATATCGGCATAAAGGTGGACCAGGGGTGACTCTAGAATGCGTTTGTACAATATGGGTATCAAATTAAAGGTGTTAATGAGTATTTCAAAAGGGCGTGGGGTTTAGTTCTATAGGTGGACGCCTTTTCGAGATATCGCCATTAAGGTGGACCAGGGGTGACTCTAGAATGCGTTTGTACAATATGGGTATCAAACGAAAGGTGTTAATGAGTATTTTAAAAGGCGTGGGGCTTAGTTTCTATAGGTGGACTCCTTTTCGAGATATCGCCATAAAGGTGGACCAGGGGTGACTCTAGAATGTGTTTGTACGATATGGGTATCAAATTAAAGGTATTAATGAGGGTTTTAGAAGGGAGTGGTGGTAGTTGTATAGGTGGTCGCCTTTTCGGGATATCGGCATAAAGGTGGACCAGGGGTGACTCTAGAATGCGTTTGTACAATATGGGTATCAAATTAAAGGTGTTAATGAGTATTTCAAAAGGGCGTGGGGTTTAGTTCTATAGGTGGACGCCTTTTCGAGATATCGCCATTAAGGTGGACCAGGGGTGACTCTAGAATGCGTTTGTACAATATGGGTATCAAACGAAAGGTGTTAATGAGTATTTTAAAAGAGCGTGGGGCTTAGTTCTATAGGTGGACGCCTTTTCGAGATATCGCCATAAGGTGGACCAGGGGTGACTCTAGAATGCGTTTGTACAATATGGGTATCAAACGAAAGGTGTTAATGAGTATTTTAAAATAGCGTGGGCTTAGTTCTATAGGTGGACTCCTTTCGAGATATCGCCATAAAGGTGGACCAGGGGTGACTCTAGAATGTGTTTGTACGATATGGGTATCAAATTAAAGGTATTAATGAGGGTTTTAGAAGGGAGTGGTGGTAGTTGTATAGGTGGTCGCCTTTTCGGGATATCGGCATAAAGGTGGACCAGGGGTGACTCTAGAATGCGTTTGTACAATATGGGTATCAAATTAAAAGTATTAACGAGTATTTTAAAAGGGCGTGGGGCTTAGTTCTATAGGTGGACGCCTTTTCGAGATATCGCCATAAAGGTGGACCAGGGGTGACTCTAGAATGTGTTTGTACGATATGGGTATCAAATTAAAGGTATTAATGAGGGTTTTAAAAGGGAGTGGTGGTAGTTGTATAGGTGGTCGCCTTTTCGGGATAACGGCATAAAGGCGGACCAGGGGTGACTCTAGAATGTGTTTGTACGATATGGGTATCAAATTAAAGGTATTAATGAGGGTTTTAGAAGGGAGTGGTGGTAGTTGTATAGGTGGTCGCCTTTTCGGGATATCGGCATAAAGGTGGACCAGGGGTGACTCTAGAATGCGTTTGTACAATATGGGTATCAAATTAAAGGTGTTAATGAGTATTTCAAAAGGGCGTGGGGTTTAGTTCTATAGGTGGACGCCTTTTCGAGATATCGCCATAAGGTGGACCAGGGGTGACTCTAGAATGCGTTTGTACAATATGGGTAACAAACGAAAGGTGTTAATGAGTATTTTAAAAGAGCGTGGGGCTTAGTTCTATAGGTGGACTCCTTTTCGAGATATCGCCATAAAGGTGGACCAGGGGTGACTCTAGAATGTGTTTGTACGATATGGGTATCAAATTAAAGGTATTAATGAGGGTTTTAGAAGGGAGTGGTGGTAGTTGTATAGGTGGTCGCCTTTTCGGGATATCGCATAAAGGTGGACCAGGGGTGACTCTAGAATGCGTTTGTACAATATGGGTATCAAATTAAAAGTATTAACGAGTATTTTAAAAGGGCGTGGGGCTTAGTTCTATTGGTGGACGCCTTTTCGAGATATCGCCATAAAGGTGGACCAGGGGGGACTCCAGAATGTGTTTGTACGATATGGGTATCAAATTAAAGGTATTAATGAGGGTTTTAAAAGGGAGTGGTGGTAGTTGTATAGGTGGTCGCCTTTTCGAGATATCGCACAAAGGTGGACCAGGGGTGACTCTAGAATTTGTTTCTACGATATGGGTATCAAATAAAGATATTAATGAGTATTTTAAAAGGGAGTGAGGCTTAGTTCCATAGGTGGACGCCTTTTCGAGATATCGCCATAAAGGTGGACCAGGGGTGACTCTAGAATTTGTTTGTACGATATGGGTATCAAATGGAAGGGGTATTAATGAGCATTTTAAAAGGGGTGGTGGCAGTTGTATATGTGAAGGCGTTTTCCAGATATCGACCAAAATGTGGACCAGGGTGACCCAGAACATCATCTGTTGGATACCGCTAATTTATTTATATATATAATACCACGAACAGTATTCCTGCCAATATTTCAAGGGTTTTTTATTTCGCCCTGCAGAACTTTTTCATTTCATTCTACTTAATATGGTAGGTGTCACACCCATTTTACAAAGTTTTTTTCTAAAGTTATATTTTGCGTCAATAAGCCAATCCAAATACTATGTTTCATCCCTTTTTTCGTATTTGGTATAGAATTATGGCATTTTTTTCGTTTTTGGTAATTTTCATATCGAAAAAGTGGGCGTGGTCATAGTCGGATTTCGGCCATTTTTTATACCAATACAAAGTGAGTTCAGATAAGTACGTGAACTGAGTTTAGTAAAGATATATCGACTTTTTGCTCAAGTTATCGTGTTAACGGCCGAGCGGAAGGACAGACGGTCGACTGTGTATAACAACTGGGCGTGGCTTCAGCCGATTTCGCCCTTTTTCACAGCAATAAGTTATTGTCCCAGAATCTAAGCCCCTACCAAATTTCACAAGGATTGGTAAATTTTTGTTCGACTTATGGCATTAAAATATCCTAGACAAATTAAATGAAAATGGGCGGAGCCACGCCCATTTTGAAATTTTCTTTTATTTTTGCATTTTGTTGCACCATATCATTAATGGAGTTGAATGTTGACATAATTTACTTATATACTGTAAAGATATTAAATTTTTTGTTAAAATTTGACTTAAAAAAATTTTTTTTTAAAGTGGGCGTGGTCGTTTCTCCGATTTTGCTAATTTTTATTAAGCATACATATAGTAATAGTAGTAACGTTCCTGCCAAATTTCATCATGATATCTTCAACGACTGCCAAATTACAGCTTGCAAAATTTTAAATTACCTTCTTTTAAAAGTGAGCGGTGCCACGCCCATTGTCCAAAATTTTACTAATTTTCTATTCAGCGTTATAGTGCAACTCACCTACCAAGTTTCATCGCTTTATCCGTTTTTGGTAATGAATTATCGCACTTTTTCGGTTTTTCGAAATTTTCGATATCGAAAAAGTAGGGCGTGGTTATAGTCCGATATTGTTCATTTTAAATAGCGATCTGAGGTGAGTGCTCAGGAACCTACATACCAAATTTCATCAAGATACCTCAAAATTTACTCAAGTTATCGTGTTAACGGACAGACGACGGACGGACGGACGGACGGACATGGCTCAATCGATTTTTTTTCGATCCTGATGATTTTGATATATGGAAGTCTATATCTATCTCGATTCCTTTAGACCTGTACAACCAACCGTTATCCAATCAAAGTTAATATACTCTGTGAGCTCTGCTCAACTGAGTATAAAAAGCGTTCCAATTAAAAGAAAGATTGAAAAATATTAACATTGACGATGACGAATATTTATATCATTTGACATAATTTCACTTTTTACAAACATTCCCACACACATAGCAATACAGGCGATAATAAAACAATGGACGCAGTTGCAAAGACATACAAATATTTCAAAGAAATAATTCCAAACCATACTATAATTTTGCCTGCGAGAAAACAATTATTTCATGTACAATTCAAAATTGTATCAACAAACCTACGGGATGCCAATGGGAAATCCACTATCTCCGTCTATAGCGGATATAGTACTAGACAAAATCCTTGACGACAGCATATCTGAATTAAAGAAAAAGGACATATACATCAAATACATCAAAAAGTATGTAGATGATGTATTCGCAATAATTAAATCTAAAGACGCGGAAGAAATATTAAACACATTAAATTCCCAACTCACGAGTATGAAATTCACGACTGAAACGGAAAAAGACAATAAACCAGCCTTCCTATATGTAGAAGTGAGTATAAAAAATAAAAATTTACTAATGAATTGGTACGCAAAATCCGTGGCCTCGGGACGATTAATAAATTACAACTCAAACCATCCATGGAAACAAAAAATCAACACAACAAAAAATTTAATAAGAAAAGTAATATTACTTAGCAATGAAGATTTCTTGACGGATAACTTTAAAAAAAAATTCTATTTAAAAATAGCTATCCAAGTTCTCTTACGGATAGACTGATCCAAAATACTGTGAACAGAGTTCACCAAAAAGATAACAACACGCAACAAGATATACGAACAAGAAATATATAGGTGTAACTTACATCCCGGGCCTTACAGATAATGAAATATTACATAAAACAATAAATAACAAAAACATTAATTACGCGCATAAACCAAGTAACACGCTCAAAAAATTTTCACTACAACAAAAGACCCAATTACAAAAGAACAACAAATCGATGTTGTTTACAATATCTCTTGCAATGGTAACGAAAACGAAAAATGTAACAAATGTCACATCGGTACAACAAAACGGCAACTAGGTATAAAAATTAATGAACATAAGAAAGATGTAGAAAACAAGAAAAGGTCTACCGGTCTAGCACAACACCTAACAAAGGGCAAACCAAGTAGCGGGGTTCTCAAATGTTAAAATTTTAGACATTGAACGGAGAGAGAAAACGAGAATGACGATGGAAAGTATACGCATTCAACAACAACTACAAAACGCGATGAACTTCAAAGAAGATTTTGAAAATATAAGCAGCGTTTACTCAGCTATTATACAGAGATGCAAGAGAATGTAAAAATAAACAATGTCGTTTTAATGTACCTACGTGAATAATATTGTGCACAATACTAATACATGTACCTGAACTAAATAATTATTAATGTTAATATTAATGTAAGTAGCAAAATAAGTGTTAAATGATGTGTCAGTTTTTATGTTTATTGTTAGACATCCTAAAATAACGTTTAATGTATTTAATTTTATATACTTACATTAAATAGACCCCCAAAGAGAAGACGTATAATAGATGCCCTGTTCCTCACTCGCGCAAACAAAAAAGGTGACCACTTCGCCCGCAAATACCACTATGTGCAGCCTTTCAGTGAGTGAGCTAAAAGCGGCCCTGCACAGAATGAAGCCAGGAACAGTGCCAGGACCGGATGGGATACCAGCAGAAGCAATAAGACTGGCTGCTAAGAGCACCCCTGAATTGCTACTGCACATGTATAATAAATGCCTGGAAGCCAGAATCTTTCCAATAAGGTGGAAGACAGCGCACCTCGCGATAATTCCGAAAGGCAAGGGAGGCCCGATTTCGCTGCCGTCTTTTCGACCATTAGGCCGGTTGTCTTGGTAGTCACGCTGGACGTCAAAAATGCCTTTAATTCCGTTAGGTGGGACGACATGATCGATGCGCTAAAACACTCGTTCAAGGTACCTCCTTATCTACTAGCCATATTAAGGGACTGGCTAAAAGATCGCTGGCTCATATACGAAAGAAGTCACGGTCAGAGAAAGGTGAGGATAACAGGCGGAGCAGCCCAGGGATCGGTGTTAGGTCCCGACCTCTGGAATGCTTCCTATGACAGCCTCCTTAGTTAGCACATGCCAGAAAGCGCTTCTCTTGTCGCTTACCCAGACGACGAGGCTGCCATAATTACAACAGGGAACTGCGATCTGTCGTAGCTTAAATTAAACCAGGTAATGCGCGGTGTAGATATATGGATGAGTAACCATGGACTTTAGTTTGCGACAGCGAAAACTGAGATCGTGATCCTCACGAAGAGACGTATTCTCATCATAGTTAATATGATGGTTGGGGCACAACAAGTACAAGAACGCAGCTCCACGAAATACCTTGGGTTGAGGCTAGACAGCAAGCTAACCTTCTCCGAACACTTTCAAGGAGCCTGTGAAAAAACTGCGCAGACCGTAGGATACCTAATTCGATTAATGGCAAACAAAGGGGGGCCAAGACCATTTATAAGAAAGCTGCTTGCTTCCGCTTAGGATTCTATACTCTTGCACGGTGCAGAAATTTGAGCGAACGCAATGAAATTCCGATAGTACCGAACAGCTATTAATTCAGTCCAATGCAGAGGGGCGCTAGATTTTCCTCAGTTTACCGCACGGTATCCGCAGACGCAGTTCTTGTTATTGCGGGAACCATACCGATACATCTCTTCGCTAAGGAGCGGTAATCAATTTATTTATTTTACGCAGAGATGTTGCTGCCTTACAGGCGCTAAAAGATTATTTCCGACGCTGGCAACAGCAATGGAGCTGCAGTGCTGCAAGGAAGTGAACCAGGGAACTGATTCCCAAGATGGAGTCATGGTTAGAACGGCCACATGGAGAGGTCGACTTCCGACTTGAAAATCCGAATTGCTTATTCTGTGGGCTCGAAGACGACACAGGCCACACCTTTTTCGAATGCGATCACTTCGCACAGCAACGGAGAAGAGTGGAAGTAACACTGGACGACCTATCACCGAGCAGTGTCATCCATAAAATGACCTGCGGAAGTGACAGATGGGACATGGTGAGAAGATACGCAAGGAATATTCTCCTCGCTAAACGGCAGATGGTTGTTTAGCCCAATAGCGTGAGAGTAACCCAAGGGCTCACGTAGCGCGCTTCTTTACCCGAAGTTATGCTAAATGCGGTGCCAAGTGCAGAAAATGCGCAGGCCGTGGGAGGTTAGGTTTTTAGTGGGTAACCCATGAAGAAAAAAAATTTAGTCCTACACTAGGAGAGGCTCGCTGATACAGAGAGTAGCATCGAGGCTGAACACAAGGTGAGTGCATAAAGCATTTCCTACTTTCGCTACACAAATACAAAACAAAAAGAATTTGGTAGATTAATCCTTGTTCAACCTGGTTCATACGCCATAAAATCTATATTACTTACTTCAGTCCAACGCAGAGAGGTGCTACGAATTGCCCCACCTTACCGCACGGTATCCGCAGACGCAGTTCTTGTTATTGCGGGAACCATACCGATACATCTTCTTGCTGAAGAGAGGTAATCAGTTTATCACCTCCGAAGAGAAGTTGCTGCAGAGATGTTGCTGCCGAGCAGGCGCTAAAAGATTATATCCGACGCTGACAACAGCAATGGTGCTGCAGTAATGCAGGCAAGTGGGCCATGGAGAGATCCACTTCTACCTGTCACAGTTTTTAAGTGACCACGGCTACTTCCGGAAATATCTCCACAGGATGGGCAAGGTTGGAAATCCGAATTGCTTATATTTGGGCTCAAAGACGACACACGCCACACCTTTTCGAATACGAGAAGAGTGGAAGTAACACTGGGCGATCTATCCGCGAGCAGTGTCATCCATAAAATGACCTGCGGAAGTGACAGATGGGACATTTTTTTTTATTTTATTTCTTTATTATTATGGTTTTTAAGACCTAGTTTTAGGTTAAAATAAGAGATTCACATAAATACTCATGTCACATTTAGTGACGTACAATATAAAAACAGTTTTTCTTTGAACTTACTAATATTTTCACAGTCTTTCAAATCAGAAGGTAACTCATTGTACATTTTATACCCAAATATTCAAGAGACCTTTTGGCGAACTCAGTTCTTATTCTAGGCAATCTTATATTATTGCAATTTCTAGTTCCATACTTGTGGATTTCATGATTATAATGTATTTTAAAACTCAGGTAGTTCGGTAACATTCCTAACCTAAGTTGGTGTATAAATTTCATGTATAAATTTCAAGGTCGACTTCCGACTTGAAATCCGAATTGCTTATACTGTGGGCTCAAAGACGACACAGGCCACACCTTTTTCCGATGCGATCACTTCGCACAGCAACGGAGAAGAGTGGAAGTAACACTGGGCGACCTATCCCCGAGCAGTGTCATCCATAAAATGACCTGCGGAAGTGACAATGGGACATGGTGAGCAGATACGCAAGGAATATTCTCCTCGCTAACGGCAAGATGGTTGGATAGCCCAATAACGTGAGAGTAGCCAAAGAGCTCACGTAGCGGCGCTTCCGTACCTGAAGTTATGCTAAACGCGGTGCCAGGTGCGGAAAATGCGCAGACCGTGGTAGGTTATGTTTTAGTGGGTAGCCCGTGAAGAAAAAAAGGGAGTCCACACTAGGAGAGGCTCATTGCTACAGACAGTGGAACCGAGGCTTAACACCAGGTTAGTGCATAAAGCATTTCTTCCATCTACGTAAAAAGACACTATGGTATATTATTACACTGTGCAACAGCCGGCTGTGTATTGGGCCAAAACTCACTTTTTGGTAGAGATTGAAGCTTAAGAAGACAAAGTACTCTCTCCGTTTTTCGAAGTTAGCCTCCAAAAATAGATATCGGCTTTCGAAGTTCGAAATTCTACATTCGAAATTTTATGTTAACGCGTTCAGCAAATTAAAAAAGTAAAAATGTGGTCATGGTCCGCCTTTTTCTTTTATTTGAATGGCTGAATTCTTTTTTTAAAAAATACAGTACGAGCAATTCCAGTGGAGAGTATGTGCAGACATGAAAGTAGTAGCCACTATCATGGGACTATCTGACTTTTCACCTCGTATAACAGCTGTTATACTAATTTCTCCAACAAGAATTCAGCCCTTAAATTAAGGGAAAGAGCGGACCGCGACCATATTTTTACTTTTTTTAATTTGCTGAACACGTTAACAAAAAAAAATTAAAATTTCGAAATGTAGAATTTCAAAATTCGAAGCCGATATCTATTTTCGGAGGCTAACTTTGAAAACGGAGATAGGACTTTGTCTACCTAAGCCTCAGTCTCTACAAAAAAGTGGGTTTGGTCCGATACCCAGAAAGAAAGTGATTTTTTTCGCATAGTATTATTATTCATCCTTGTTCATAAGGCACAAAATCTATATCTGAAGAGTCTTCTGAGTTGAAAACCAATTTCCTCTCCGGATCCAGATGATGTTCTTAGCTGTGTTCTAAAGTTTTACGCTGTCAACTGATCTAAGCGCGATCCTTGAATTATTACACTATCTCTTGAATCTTCTGTATTCCCTTCAATTTGGAAGCAATCATTTATTATTCCCTTACATAAGAAAGGTCCAATATCGAAGAACTACAGGGGCATAGCTAAACTTTCGGCTATTCCTAAATGTTTTAATTGTTTATTTATTTATTTATTTATTACGACTCTATTGAGTCTAGATCAAACAAATTTCTACAGAGTAGGCTTAAAACTAATTACAAGTAACTTAAGCCTATAGGAACTCAAGGGATAAAGCATGTGCTTCCATTCATTCATAATAAGTTTTAAAAGTAAACGGAAACAAAAGTAAAACATAAATGAAGAGGAGAAAAAATATTTATAACTGCAGAGAGAGAGAGAGAAAAAATTATTTATAAATATGAGATAAACTCTTTGCTATAATCTAATAAGTAAAAATAGTTTTACAATATTCAAACAATTTCTTTTAAATTTAGTTATGCTATTGCATTGCTTAATGCTATTTGGTAATTCATTAAAACATTTTAGCCCTTTGTAATAAAAATTATATTTATCTGACTCACATCTGAACGCAGGTAATTTAAAATCATTTCTCTACGAGTGTCTATGTTGTGTATATTTGCCGTACTTTATAATGAACCTTAAGTAGTCTGGTAGGGTACCATCTACAATGTTTTTAACAATATCATTGTGTAATAAAGTGCTGTCGTTTAATACTTCACCAGTTAAGAGCCGACACATGTCCCTGATGGGCGTGTCATAGCCCTTACGAAGAATGAATCTCATTGCTCGATTTTGTTGCTTTTGCATTTATAAATTTGGCTATCACTAATTATAAAAATATGGTTGGACAATAATTTAAAAGAGGTTCAATTATGTCTCTGTATACCATTATTTTGTTTTTCCTCTTTAGAAATTTGCAAGTGCGTTGCGTAAAATATACCTTTGTTGCAATTTTGCTGACGGTGTAATCGACATGATCATTAAAACTTAATTTTCATCGATTTTAATACCCAGATATTTTAATAGTTGATACTCTTTATATAGTTTGATTGGTTTACATTTATGTTATTAAGGTCATTTACATCGAAATTTCTTCTCGACATGGCCATCAATTTTGTTTTGCTTATATTAATTTTAAGTTTGTTAAAACACAGCCACTTATATATTTCATCCAAATCATATTGTAGCTTGCAGCCATCTCGCTCACATTCCCACCGCTTATCATTATTAATGTATCATCCGTGAAAGATTGATATCACAATTCTTTATACAATTTGAAATATCATTTATATATTAAATGATATAGGCGCTAATACTGATCCTTGTGGCAGTCCAATCGTAATGTTCTTATTTTCAGATACTGACGAACCAACTACAGTTCTTTGTTTACGACTCTTTGTGAAACTCTCGAACCATTGCAGTTCAGTACCACTTATACCTATATTAAGTAGCTTTTTCAGAAGCAAGTTTTGATCTATTGTCTCAAACGCTCGTTTGAGATCCAAAAAAACAGCTATGATGTATTTATAGCAATTCAGCTCTTCTTTCCAACGGGCAATGACTAGATTTAGAGCACTTTCGCAGAATGCTTCTCCTAAGCCAGATTGTTGCGGGGTTAATATTTGGTGCGATTCTAGATATTGCACTCATTGGTTTTTTACCACTCGTTCGAGTATTTTTTCCTCATTCGGTAATGTGTTTATGGGCCTCATCTCATCGGCTCTAATTGTATTCGCCACTTTCTCTATTGGCACAACTGTAGAAGTTTTCCATAAGTCTGGAAACACCCCATTTTTCAAACTCTCGTTGATTATTTGCATGTAAAAAAACCCACAATGTATTATCGCATCTTTTATGACTCCTTCCGCTAGAAAATTTTTTTCCGCCTATTTTATATTTAAGACTTCTGCCTATTCTTATTATTTCATCCGTATCTATTTCAACAAACTTGAAACTTTTTGTAATTGTTTGGTCTGTGGGAAACTCCCTATCAATAACTTCTATTTTTTAATTGATTTCTGTGATGCTGTCTATAAAATAGTTGTTTAACCATTGAGCAATTTCACGTTCAGCTGTGTAAATTGTGTTATCAATTGAGATTTTATTTATGATATTTCTAGTCATCGACATACTTATACAATTTTTGAGATGGTTCCACATTGCTTTACTATCTCTCATATTAGCGGTGATTTTGCGCTCCATATATTTTACCTTTTTGACTCTAATTAAACGTTTATATTGATGCTTAATAACTTGGTAGTTTGCCAATCTCCCGTTTCTATTGCAGATTTACATATATTGTAGTTTTGGCTGTTTAGATTAGCTAACTCACTATCGTACCATTTGTTCACTAATTTAACACTTATTTCTTTAGGATAAGTGAGGGTATTCATAGCATTTGTCAATATAGCTGTTAAAAATGTGAATTTATTATTAAGCTCTAACTGTGAGAATTCAGAGTAGTTATAGGTACTTAAAAGGTGAACTAGATTT
>JARSSU010006308.1:0-11071 GCA_029619165.1 Eurosta solidaginis
AAAATAAAACAGATTTAGCTGCATGAAAAAATATAAAAAATACACTCAGTACATTTTGTCGCTTTACATCCAGATCACATACAAGTATGCATAAAATACATGTAGATAAGTCTCACTAGTGCACAGACATAGCATAGTGTTTTTACATACACATATACATATAAATTTGTTTATAATGTACCGAAAGAGTATTTATTTCACTAGATGTATGAAGATTAACATTATGTTGCATTAAACTTGGCAACATGCATACATACATACATTCATACATACCCGTTTATGTGTATGTCCGTAAAGGAGGTATCGCGAATCACGGTTGCCACTTTTGGTCAATTCCATTGCAGCCAGGGGATAATTCATGCTGTATTCGAACGGAGTCCTTCCGCTAGCGCCACTCGAAGTTTTATGGCCTCATAGTAAGGCGCGCTGCTGTTATACTGAACCGCTGAGCCCGCCTGTGATAGCTGGTGGTCGTACGAAGATGAACGATCTCATTACCTGATTGTAATAAGGACGATATAAAGAGAGGACTGAGTCGCAATCCAGGACGACAAATACGAATTAAGAGATGCGTCGGACACGTGGAGCGAGAGTAGTGCTGACTCAATGAACTCCGTGTTGGAGAAGCCACACAAATGGAACGGAGTAGAAGAGTGGAGAAGGTACGTAGCAGAAGAGTAAAATACTCTCTCGCAGTACCGTGCAGCACTAAGAATTGTATAACGCTTGGAGCAGTGGTCGACCCAACAGAAGTGGAGATCGAGAGCTTGGAATGGGCCATGAGGCGGTAGAAGTAGGTCGAAGGCAGTTCAAAAGGTTTGCTGCGAGAACCCTCGGTTCTGCAACCGGTACGAGGAGGAAGAAGCGTCGATGGCAGAAATGAAGAGGCAACGTTCGGCGGAAGGCGATAAGCCCTGCTTTCAAGAGGCAGAAAAGGACCCAGTCCCAGAGCCGCGAGGCAGGCTGTCGCACAGACAAGACAAGTAGGCCCAAAGCTGTAAGACAGATGTCCCAATAGCGAGGTAGCAACTACCTCCAAAGCTGCGAGTCAGAGGGAAGTTCCAACTACGAAAGTAGGAGATAGCCAAAGGGAGATATACGCCAAACTCCCGCTTTATCGGAGTGCTAAGGAGTTAACTCTAAGACTCCGGCTTTCTCGGAGGTGCCAAAAGAGTAACAGTAAGACTCCGGCTTTTCCCGAGAAGATGAGCGATGTGGCAAAGCAGTCGCTAACTGTGGCGCTTGTTGGTCGTAACAATGACTACTGAAAGGTGGAGATCTGTGAAAGGGAGCTTATTAGCTTAATGCTTAAGATGATGCAGGAACACCACGTAAGCCCCTTCCAACCTTTGATCGGGGGATAGTATAATGGTGTGAAGATGATAGCGTCGCGACACACCGCGAGCTTGCGGTGGACTGGATGAAGTGGTTCCAAACCTCCAAAGGCAAGCACGAACGCGCGGTTTGAGGTGGTGGATATAAGCGCAATCCTCACTGTACCAAAGTTAAGGTATGGATAACATGCATGATGAAGTCGGAGTATACTGCGAATTCTGCAGAATCAGATCCGACCATACCGACACAGGATTGAAGATACTTAGTGAATCTCGGTCTACCGAAGATGGTCAGTTTCACATCTTCCAAATAAACAAGCAGGCGGACGATATTTTGTACACGCAGCTTGGCAAAATATCCTTTGGGCACTGGCAAATTTACATGCGACTCAGGAAAAGAAGTCCGAGGATAAAACCCTAACACGTTAGAGGTAGGCGAAGTCGAAAGGTCCTCAAAGCCTAAGGGTAAAAAGACAGGACAAATGGTGCTGTGACTCGCACAGACGAACACCCGTACAACAGTCATGAGAGGCTGAAGGGGCCTCGAATACTCTAAACAAAAGGGCAAAGCGAGGACACGACGTTGAGGCGAGGTGCTGGAGAGAGAAAAACAGCCCAATGGTGCTGCGAGTCCTACAGATAAACCCGCAACACAGTAAAGTGGCGTCGAGGCAAACCCTCCCAACCCTAGAGGAGGGTTCGTTTGAAGTGGCGCTGATCTGAAGCCGTGCTCTTATCGGGAAAAAGGTTTCTGGACTTAGCGCGCGCGGGTTGGCGTTACTAGCGCAAACGGAAGGACGTTCGAGCTGTAGTAATGGTAGGAAACAGCTGAATTCATATATGCTGCCTAATTACAACCACTGAGGCACCCGTAGCGTGGTGGCCGGTGAGCAAAAGAAATAAGCAGGCATTTATCCTGGCGTCCCTGCTACATGGCCGATACTGCGGAGATTCACCGATGGAGTGCAAACAAGGCTAGTACGGGAGGAAGGTCGGAAGTGGCGTTGGTCATAGGCGCGGATGCAAAGCGCCGCTCCACAATGCTGGGAGGAGCATGATGACGAACGGAGAGGGCCGAATTGATATTCTGTACATCCTGCAAACCAATTTGCAGATAGCCAACCGTGGACAATGTCCCTACGAATACATTAGGTCCACACTTCAGCATGTTCTGGATATTACATTGACTCCGCTGTCGTAGCTTGATATATCAAGGTATGATTGGATGGTCTTGATAGACCATCCTTTTTTTTTTTTTTTTTTTCTGACCATGCGTATTCAGCGTCAGCATCCCCTAAAGAGGTAGAAAAAGGGAGCAACCTTTAGAAACCCTAGTCAACGATTGGACTAAATCCACAAGCTGTAGAAACAAAACGTGGGACTACCCAAAGAGGTTTTTGCCATGTGGAGTGACTGGAAGGAGTCGAATGAATTCCTACGAAGGACGCTTATGACTGCGTATTAACAATAGTTTGCCCTATGAAATTCAGGGGAAAGCAAAGCCGCATGGTGGAGCAGTGAGCTGAGTCTTCTAAGAAGACAGTCAAAAAAGAAATGTTTAAGCTCGCATAAACCAGCGGAAAGCGAGCGAGGGCCCTAAGTTAGGAGGTGTGACTTTACAGAAAGTTTGCACAAAATATCTAGGAATCAGGATATGGTCCTTGAATCAAAACGTGGACCTGGGTAATCATGGATATGTGTGTAATATGGATATCAAATGAAAGCTGTTGCTGAGAGATTTAAAGTAATTTTCATTGTGATAATACTGCAACTCTGATAAAAATGCATGCGAAGCCGAATAAAGACATGAATTAATAATACCCACATAACTATTTACACACGCCCTATTCGATTTGCCTGAAATTTGGTATATAAATTTGCTTATATTACTATGTACGATTCTTTTTTCCGGGAAGTAGACCAGAGACGGACTGGACTTGGATTAGGATTAGGACTGGGATTGACGCTCTATGGGACAGGCAATAAGGGATATAGAATGAGAAGAACTTGAGGGAAGAGAAAGGGGAGGAGAAGGAGACTGAAAAAGAATGGACTGAGACGAGATAGAGATAGATGAAACGAAGAAGACAGAGGGAGGAGTGAATAAAAGGATTAAGAAAAAGTGAAGAGGGGGAATGCAGACTCAGACGGAAAAGCTTATTAAATGTATGCAGATAGACCAAATTTAGGCACAACAACGTCTGCCGGGTCTGCTAGTAAATAAATAAAAGCAAAGCGCCGAGCTTATCTTCTTTTATTTTGCTACAAATTGGCGCGACGACACCTACGTGCTTTTACCAGGGGCTGAACTGTTATTTCTTTTATAATATAAGGCCTTATACTACTTAAACTTATTAATTTTGGACTTTAATATATTTGGACCAAGATAAAAATTATTTTCTGTCTTTTTATTTTTGAGTCCGATTGAACTAGTTGAACACGGACTTTTAAAAATAAAAGTCCGGAAATAAAAGTTAAATGCGGACTTTTATTTTTTAAGGCCAAATTAAAAGTTCCGCTTGATAACTAAGAAACGGCTAATCTGAAATAAAAATTTCAACTCAAATAATAAAATACAGATTTTACTTTTATATGTGGACTTTTGTGGAAAAGGTTCGCAAAATAAAAAGGATGTCTGATTTGACATGATATTGCTATCTGGATAACTGAGAACTCAAACAATTTCACCTAGTACAATTTTTTTGCCAGGACTTTTCCGACTCCGAAAAAAAATAATTATTATTTTCCGTCCCTGGTTTTTACGCTAGTCCGAGATGGCTTCTGCAAGGCAGATGAGTTTTCACTGAGGAACTTTTCATGGCAGAAAGACTCGAGTGTATGCTAAACACTTCCGAGAGGCGACGCCGATTAGAAAAATTTGTTCTGATCCAAAAACTTTGTTTCTTTATTTTTGATGTTATTCTGCTGGAAGTTGAACCCAGAACTCCCGGTAGTGGTAGGCGGAGCATGATGCCACAACAGTACCCGCGGTCGCCTCGATCAATTATAGTTTGTGTAAATTTTTGGCTGAAAGTGCCTGCTAAAATAAAATATTTTTTATGGCAAATACAAAAGCCTTATTAAGCGTTTATAATGACTATTTTCTGTTTTCTGTTTTCTGTTATTGGAGCCTAATAAGCCTATTTAATTAATGAGTATATGGAAAATTTTAATTAGTTACACAAACGGAACTAATTTATCGCATATACCAGCGAATAAAATGAACGTAGCTTTGACGAAATATTTTGTTATACTTAAAAAAAAATGTTCCTAGTAATTGTTTATTTATATACAGTGTATATTTGCACAGTGAACGTGTTATCAAATTGATATCTGTACAATGGGTGTATATTTAGTGAATAAATACAGAGTACAAAGGGTTCACTTAATTAGTTTTATCTGTTTCCAAACTGCTATAGATTCTATTATATACTGCCACAATACCAAGTTTGGGAGCAGTGCACGAAATTCTGAGCAACAACACTGCTCGAACTTGAATGGGCTGACATAATCAATATCTTTCGTTAAGTGTTAATAAATTATTAATTGTTGTGGATTTAAACGCCTGTTCATCTTTCACATATTCGTAGCACTAGCCTAAAGCCGCGTCCAAGTCCGCACGATATGCCAAGATATGATCTTGAAAAAAGTACTGAGGCCGTCCCAGAAACTAATCTTTAAATAGTTCCGATATATCGCGTAATACCAGCAGTTGAGGAGATATGCACACGGTGATAACAGAAGGAAGGATATAGTGGACTTCTTAAAAAAGGAGGATCCAATACTCCCCTGATATACTTTTTTTAAATGATCTTGAAGTAGTTCCGAAAACAAGGAACAGATCTGGGATAGTTAAAATATATTCGCTGGCAGTCCTTCCGATATGATTCCCTAAACAATCGTGAAATGCTTTCGAAAACAATCTTGAAACTGTATGGAGTTATCCCCAAAAACTCTGGACAATAATATTACGTCGAAAAACACGCCTGAGAAGATCTCAAACGTAGTCTCTAAATGGTCCGAAATTATCCTAGAAAATTTGAAATAGTCCCGAAAATGTTCCTTAAATAATCCCGAAACGGTCTTTTAATAGTCTCAAAGTATCTAAGTTATAAGCAAAACTTTTCAGTCAAACTTTCAGGAATTTCAATAACAACAGTACATCTTAATTAAAGTCAAGGCTATACAATAAAAAATCTTGTTTTTTTCACTCGGTTCATTATAAATAAAATAAATAAATAAATGCAAGGCGCGATAACCCCCGAAGAAATTTTAGGACGACCTTCTTTCCAATTTGCGTCGCGCTTCTTTTAATTTTGCTACAATTTGGTGGACGACACCTACATGTTTTTACGCCGACTCCGAACTTCATCTGCATGGAAGACGAGATATCACTGAGGAGCTTTTCACGGCATAAAACAAATTGGTTCCTTACCGCCATTTGTAGGAAAAAATTAAAAAAAGGAGCACGACGTAAATCGGAGAGTATCTCGCCAAAAATCTTTTCGGAGGTTATCGCGCTTTACATTTATTTATTTATCTTATTTCTAACGGTTCTGATCTGGACTCTTTTGCTGGATGTGCGCAGACAATAGTTATTTTTAAATTCAAACAATTCTGTGTTGTGTCTATTCCATAAAGACAACTGCCACATACTTTATCTACAAACTAAATGCTAAATCTCTTAATCGTTGTCAAGAGTTACTCTCTTTGTCGTCTCGTTGTCATTTTTAACTCCAAACTCACTTTTCTAGTACCATTGACTTCGTTGTTTCAAAATTTGTTGCAATGGTTGTGTTCAGTAGACGTACACTTTACACTTACACATACAGTAGACTTTAAGGACACTCTGACTTTGAGGCACTTTATATATCCTTGGTCAGAAGTGCTCTTGAATATTGCTCAATAATATGGAATCCTTTCTATGAATCTAATTCCTATAAAATTTAGAAAGTTCCAAATATTTTTACAAAATTGCTTTACGTATGCTTCACTGCCAGACGGCCTCCCATCATATATCAGCAGGCACAAATTGCTTGGTCTTCAGGCTTTGCATGACAGAAGAAATTTTATCTCACTCATGCTTGCCTATAATGTAATGAACTTTAGCACGAATTGCTCTGATTTATCTAATTTGTTCATTCCATATATTCCACTACGTGATCTTCGGCATATAGATTATTTATCGAAATAACTAATAAAACGAATTATGCTATGAATGGACTCTATAACTAAGACTATACATCTAACAAATCGATTCCGTAGTGTTATTAATTTTAACAACAGCTTATATAAGTTTAAGCTTGAATTGTTTTCTATTTTTAAACTAGTCTGTAAGAAAGTATGTAGTTATCGACATGTAAGGATTGAAGTAGATTATGGTCAGCGCAAAGGCTTTGTCATACACCAAAGTCATGTCTCAATTGGGTAAATCAAATTTCAAGTGGTCACTAGCACAATATATAGCTTCTGCAACCCAATTGTCAACTCACCTAACCGTGGCGAATCCTGTTTCATTGAGAGCCGAGACTCTGGCGACACCGAGTTCCTCATGGAGCTAGGGGGTGGGGAGGGCGGAATGGCCTAGAAGATTTAATGTGGTCATATAAATCGTTCCCGAGATGGTCGAGCTGGTAGTACCTTAATAGTGCTTTGTTACCGGAACGTACCGGATCTATATCTGGCAAAGGGCCATCAACATCGGCAAAACTCCCCAAAGCCTTCGGGGAGTTTATCGTGAATACAACAACTGAATGACTAATTAATTAAATAAATAAATAAAATGCACGCACAAATAAATGAGTAGTAATTCAGATTGATATTATTGACAGGTTGACTTAGCACATTTTTTTTAACACTGACAACTTAGCACATTTAGACATCATTGCCCACAACACGTAAAAATTAAAAATTTTAATATTTTTTTTTGTATGAGTTAATCGCGGATTGCCCGTATTGCTTTGAATGTAAGAAAACATTTATTTCATGCAATTTTTAACTTTATAATTTATTTAATAATTTGTCAAAATTTTAAACAACGTGAAATCAGGACGGACAAGGCGACAGCTGTTTCGATTATACCTTGTAAATCTGTTTGTATGCAAACTAGTCCCTCAATTTTTGAGATATCTTGATAAAATTTGGTGAGCGGATGTATTAGGGTGTCCGATTAGACATTTGTCGGTACCGGCCGGATCGGACCACTATAGCATATATCCTACATACAACCGATTTTTCAGAAAAAGAGGATTTTTCTCATATCTTCCTCATTTAACAGATTGAAGCTTCAAACTTCGCCATATACTTTCGTATATTGCACATATTGTTGTCGGAAAAAATTATGAGATCGGTCGTATATATAGTATATATCTCCCCACAACCGATTGTTCATATAAGAAACTTTTCGTAATTACAGCCCTATTTTAAGAGCTAGAAGCTTCAAATTTCACCGAATGCTTACGTATATAGCATATATTGATGTCTGAAAAAATCATTGAGATCGGTGGTGTATATAGTATATATATCATACGACCGATTGTTCAGATAGGAAACTTTGCGCAATTTCTGCCCCATTTTAACAGCTAGAAGCTTCAAATTTCACCAAATGCTGACGTATATTGCATATATTGTTGTCTGAAAAAAGTATGGGGTATATAAGCTGTCATTTTTGCCCCTTTTTACGGCTAGAAGCTTCAAAATTCATCAAATAGTTACGTTTACGTCATATATTGTTGAATTACGTGATTCGTAGTCATATTTTTTACACGCAGACCACAAAAAACCTGAAACTTTGCGTAATTGCGACAGCACCGCGCACCTGTATTTTCTAGAGCAAGTTGTTACTAACCCATAATACCAACAGTCAAAATATGGATCATATGCTTGATGAATTCGGAGGATATGCTGTGCCTTCTACAGAGTCAAAACCCGAATATACCATCACAGGATTAGAAGGCAAATTACGTCGACCTACGAAGAAGGGTCAGCACTAAATGCCCCTAATAAACAAGCAGGCGTATGATTTATTGCACATACAGCATGATAAAGCTCCTTGGACACAGATGAAATTTATATGAGACCCAGGAAAAGAAGTCTCCTAAACGGACGAGGTTGAAAAGGCCTTCGAAATCCTTAAAACAAGAGGACAGGGGGAGCACTCAGATGTCAAGACAAAGGATGTTAAAGGTGTACAAACAGCCAATGGGACTGGGAGTCTTACGAGTGAACTTTCAATACATCATTTGTCGCTCGGTAAGAGAAATGCAGAGGACACCAATTCTAACATGCTAGAAGCGAGCGAGGTAGAAATAAATCTCGAAAGCCTTAAAACAAGGAAGCTGGAAGAGAATGCAAGCATTGTGAAGAAGGTGTTATTGGGGAACAAATAGCCAGTCAAAAGGGACTGCGAGTCTGGCGGTTAAAAAGCACTTATAAAAAACAAGATTTCACTTGGTCATTAAAGCTTGAAAGCCCAAGTAGCGCTATGGCAGAAACATGTATAGATGCAGGTACAGTAACAAACAGAAAAACAGCAGTGCTTATCGCATTTCTGCAATTAAATTTTTATTTTTTAATTTTCGGTAGACTAAGAAGGAACTCTGCCTAGTACATCGAAGATCTTGTATTTCAAGCTCCGGGCAAAGCAACATTAACCATTTAGAAAGAAGCTTTTTTTCTCCCCCAGCCGGTTAGGGGGTCAGAATATACCCGCGGTAAGTATGCCTGTTATAAGAGGCGGCCAAAATACCAGATTCAAGGAGCTGTGTAGCGCAGCTCTTTCAGGTTGCCAATATATAGCTTCTGGGGAGGGAAGGATGGCCTGAAGGTTTAATGTGGCCATATAAATCGTTCCCGAGATGGTCGGGCTAGCACCTTAATGGTGCTGTGTTACCGGAGCGTACCGGATCTGTATCCGGCAAAGGACGATCACATCGATAACACTCCCCAAAGCCTTCGGGGAGAAGCCTTATCGCTACAAAAACAACAACAGCAACAAGCTTTTCTTTAACTAGAACAAGTAAGAAAGTCTAAGTTCGAGTGAAACCGAATATTACATACCCAGCTGTACACTTGAAATGCTGTTGTTGTTTGTTTTGTGTGCTTAAAGTGTTACAAGGCTGCGCAATAATACATATACATATGGTTATATTCTGAACTAATTTTTCTTCGAGTTATGGCTCCCGAAACATTAAAAATTGCTTAGTCATAAAAGGGGCGGTGCCACGCCCATTTTTTTAAATTTGGATTTTCCCTATTTATTGTTATAAATACACTTGGGAAATGAAATACCATTGATATAAAGCTCTTGTTGGCAAAGATATAGCTTATTTTATTCGTCCACGACCCTTTTAAAAATCTTTTATATAAAAGTGGGCGTGGTCCTTGACCGATTTCTTCCTTTATACCTGTACTACCAACCGTTATCCAATCAAAGATATAATAATACCCTGTGTACAAGTACAGCTGGGTATGAAAACGTTTTTCTAAGCGGGGCTCCCCCTCTGTAGTGATTTGGCAAGCACTCTGAGTGTATTTCTGCCATGAAAAGCTCCTCAGTGAATACTTATCTGCTATGCAGATGGCGTTCGGAAAGTATTAAGGTCTCATCCAGCCAATTCTTAGGTAAAACTGAAAAGGGGAGAGAAAGGTTCTTCAAAATATTTACAGACTTCTATACGCGATGACGAGTACCGAAAAAGATTTAACGATGAGCTGTACAAGATTTACGCAGATATCAACATAGTCTAGCGAGTTAAACCGTAGCGGCTACGCTGGGTCATGTTATGCGAATGAAAGATGACGCTTCGGTTAAGAAAATATTTTTATCGTAACCCGCCTATGAAGCGGAGGAAGAGGGCGGCCCCCCCTCTTTTGGAAGGACCAGGTGGAAAACGATTAAAAATCCCTTGGTGTGACCAATTGGCGCTAGTTGGAAACGACCGGCGCGCCTAGTTGGACGGCCAAACCCATTTAAATGGTCAAGCCCCAATTAAGTAAGTAAGTAAGTAAACCACTGAAGCAAAACCTAAAAGCAATACAATTAATATAAAAAAGAGATAATAAAATAAAATTGTCAACTTCAGAATAAGTGAAGCAATAGCAACATTTTCTTTCATTCGTTTATTAGCTCCATGCAAGTACCTGTAAGCCCAACCACAAACTGCAAAGGTACAGCATATTTTTCGTTGTGGTGCAGCAAAATGTTGCAGTGGGCTGCAAACTAAATATGCAACAGTGAGTAGAGCAAACTGATCAACGCTCATTGGCAGCACCTCTAACCTAACTGATTGAGTGCCTAAGTAGCGAACTGACGACGTTTACAACGTGAACTGGCCGGTGTTACCGAATACCCTAAAGCGACGCACAAACTCATAAGACCAAAAAGCCGAAGCGGTTTGCTACTACTCAGCCCCCACATGGCAATGTTCCCACGAAACAAGTTGGCGATCTGTGATGTGTATTTTATTATTATTTTCCATTCTTGTATATGAATTACTTTAACAAACCATTCCATTTTTGCCCACCGCCCCCTTATATGACACAGTAGTAAACAGCAGTCAGTCAGTGTTCTGCTTTTCTCCATTCTTCATGCTATATTCTTTTGGCTTGTCTGTCTGTCCGGACGCGTCCAGGTGGACAATTTCATATCTGCACTTTTAACTTGCTATTTTGTGCCTTTAACTTAAACTCGTTTTGCGGCTACAAAGTACAGCGCATGCGTATACGGGTATGCGAGA
>JARSSU010006309.1:0-49712 GCA_029619165.1 Eurosta solidaginis
GTTTCGTAGTGACTTCTAGGCGTTCCCACAGAAGTATACTAGGCCACTTTATTCTATATTATTACAAATTATGACATAAAGACAGTGTAGTTGTTTTCGTTTGCAAGTGTGCTTTACATTTATGACAGTCGACTTAAGAAAGTGATAACTCAGCGATTAAGTCGCAAAAGAATGAGTAGCCATAAAGCTAGCAGAGATGATATAAATAAGTCACCAATGGATGCCTGGATCACTGTCTCATCTTTAATACGAAAAAGGCATCACAAATTGTTTATCTTTTAAATCAACTAACAGTTTGTCTGCAAAATACAGTATATCTAACTATGACATTCAATGTGTGATGAGATTAAGACCTAGTGGTCGTGTGGTGTGACAAAAGGGTTTCCTCATTGAATCACGTTATAACTACGTAACATCGAGCATATTCTATGCTCGGATTTCCAGTACTGCGCAGATGCTTCAAAATGCTCAGACCCTATAACTTTAAGCTGCGCTACCGTCATACGATAGATCCATATTAATATGCTGTCTTCATTTGGAGACCAAGCAACTCAAACGGCCAACCATTTGTAGAATGAGAGAAGTCTCAAAAATTTTCCCATTAAATATGCTTCGACCCGTTAACTTTTACGGAGCCGATTCCTCCTACTCTGTCACGTCTTTTACTTTAAGCCTCAAGTCTTTGAAATCGATAGATCTATACGTGCTTGTCATCATGTATAATGTTATTAATGGCTACATTGATTCCTATTTGCTGAACGGATCGATTTAATTTTTCCAAAGATCTCTCAGAAATTCTCTTCCATTTATTACGATTATTTCAGAATGAATTACGCTCGGTAATGACGTCTCCCATTACGCGTGCTTCTATCGGAGCACTAACATCAATAAGTAATTCCGCTAGCTCTCTGATTTTTACTCATACATGAAGCTGGATGTTATAGAATAATTTTGAAGTCTGCTTTCTAGTAAACCGATTACTTTTAGGCATAAGTAGTTTTTCAATTTCATTGTATCATAGTACTGTACTTAGGATTAAAATTCATAGACTTAAACAAATATAAAAATAAGTAAATAAGTACGTACTCATAAAGTAAGGCAGAGCCGAAAGTAAGTAAGTACTTAAATTTTAAGTTTGAGTATTGGCGAAAAAATGTCCATATTTTAGCTGTTCAGCTTTTGCTTAAAAGTAAATTTTCACACTTATCAGAATTACATTATTACCAAATACATACATATATTTTAAAGATGTTCGTAATTAGTATACCCAGCGTACACTTGTGCAGTAGGTTTATATAAAATTTTTTAGTAAGCATCGACAAAAATTTTGATTGGGACATGTCTGTCCGTCCGTCTACCCATTAATAATGTGGCGAATGTTGATATTACTATGCTGTTAGTAAATAACCGTAATAACAAAACGCAGCAAGCAGCGACACTTACGTACAAGGCAATGAAGAGATAACTCACACACACATATGTAGTCATCAGGCGAAGTAGTTAGTCACACATACGCACGCATATGGCTAGAAGAAAAGCATAAACTAGAAATATACATGTAGACGGCTGGTAACCAAGCATGAGATACAACTGTTCGCGAAATTACTAGACATTAGGAGAAATGGGTGAACGATAAAACCTAGAGTATAAAAGAAGCGCAAGCTGAGGAATCAATAATCAGTTTGATTTAAACACGCTTTTGTAAAGTATGTGATAATGAAGTATAATTGTACTACTCCCAAAGTACACTAAATAAAGACCATATTGCAATACTGTATATTGGAGTTATTTATTCGACAGTTCACTGACTAAGTACAAATAAAAATATATTTATTGAACTTGGACCATGAATATATTGGGCAAAATCGTACGTACAAGCACGAGCACTTTTTTAATATCGAAAATTTCGAAAAATGGTAAAAATGCGACAATTCACCATCAAAGTCTTAAGTAAACAAAATAATAAATACCGTTACGGTATATAACCACTCTTTATATCTAGCATCCTTTCGTCCGCCTGTTAATAGAGGGAGCGCGTGAAAATTTTCCAGACTTCCACTCAGAAACATGTTTGTCTCTTGTTAGTGCATTCAGTGTGTACCAGGTGGCTGCAAATTTGTATCTAATAAACCCAAGTAGCAGTGAAATAATCCTTCCTCCTTAAATTTCAGTTACCTTCTTTGCACTACTGAATACCAGCTCATAAAATGATGAATCGAATCGAGTGCTTTCCTCCTCCTCCTGACAGCTTCTGCAGAGGCAGCTTGTTGGTATGCGCCACCGTCGCAGCATCGGTGCAATAGCGCAATGATTTGTGATGACACCCATAACAACGCTCACTGCGGATTTGTTTAGGTTAAGAAAGGAGCTAGTTCTTTTCGTATAAAAATATGGCCTTAACACCGTGAGACCTCGGGAGTTATGGCCTAGAAGAAGTTCACTTCGAATGATGTGATGGCCCGGCCTACGATGTTTGTGACGTCGACTTTCGAAAAATAAGCGCGGTTTCCTCGTGTAGTAATGCTAGTCGCATTCGTACACGATATGGGAAATGTGTTTCAATCAAGATCTCTCAAGTTTCCTCACTGGAGGTGGTGCGTGAGCCATCAGACTTTTTAATGTGACTTGGGAACAACGATTGTATCAGATAATATTTTGTGACGTCTTGACGCCTCACTTGCTGTCTCCAGGTTCCCACCGTATTGTATCCATGATTCCTTTTTTGCCTTCAAAATGCAGCTTTATATTTGTTAAAGCTGCATCTGTAGACATCCCAGTCCTCTTCAAGTCGGCTATGTTTAGCTTTGTTGAAGAAGTTCCTTGTCTTTGACATAAGTTGACCTAGTTCTGTGTTCCATAACATTGTCTTAGATTTAGTGCATTTTCAGCTAGCAGGTAGCAACTTTCAAGCGTTTTGGCTAATGTCTATGTAAATCGACTTAGCACCCATTCTCTGTTGCTAATTCCCCATATACTTTCCATATTTGTAGAGGCCAGTTTTTGGGATATTACTTACTATTAATTCTCGGATATTTAAACGGGCATGAGAATCTCACTTCAAAACCAATGGCGAAGAGTATGCTGCTGTGGTCTGATATGGGACAGGAGTCTGATACTTTCCAGTTACCAGTTAATCTGTGGCCAGAATGATCTGTAACTGTCTTTCTAATTATTTTTCTTTACTACAGTTAATCTTGAATAGAGTTATGTCTGTTGAAGAGAGTTCCCTGTCTGTTGCCTAGACCCAACCCTTTAAATACAATTTTAAGTTTTTTGTAATGCTGAACTCAATCGTAGTGGCAGTCACTAGGGCTCGTTTGCATAAAATGTCTGATCTTTTATGACTTGAGAGCTTGTAAGTTTTTTAACCAAGCTATGAATTATAAAACGATCTATTTCAGTCCGGTTAATCAAGTAAACTAAAAATGGCAGTTTAAAAAACAAATTTAAGTAAAAATTGCGTGCTGAACTAAAATGAAGGGAATCCCAGTTTTTTATCAAACTAAAATCTTCGAGCTTATATATGTAAAATTCTCTCTACAATAAATATATGTACATTAATCTATATGTTTGTGTGTATATCTTTATCCAGGTTACTCTTTCATTAGTAGCTTTAAACTATGTGAATTCTGCAATATCGTTATAAGTGCAAGTTCTCATATTTACTTTTGTATAAAGTTCTGTTAAAACTACATTCTTTCTTTATCTAGCAAATCGTAAATTTCCATTCGAAAATCTCTTTTCGCATACAGGTGACATATTAAAAATACAGCAGTTAAATAAATATTATATAATTGAAAAAAAGAACAACATTTCATCATCACCGCCAAAACTACCATTGAAAAATTGACAACCACACCAAAACCATGGTGTCAACAAATTAAAAATTCCCTTTGATGCCTGAGATTTACATATGTTTACTTGTTTTTTTTAAGACAGTCAAAATATTTTTTTATGCATTTGCCTTTTGAGCGGCTTTTCACCAAATATGTGGGCGCATATGAACATATTTCATGTTTTGAATCTGACCATTGCAATCTGTATGCAAAATAATGCCCGAAACACGTGTCGGTATAAAAGCGCTGGACCATGGCTTTTTGGATATTACAGTTGAAATAAAAAAGTAAGAGATATGTACATTAGGGAGGTCTTTATAAATAAAATTACTGGTTTTTTCATTATCATCCCTTCAAACGGTAGCACTAAAGACAAAAATATCACACAAAAATTTTGGTCTCGTCCGGGGATGTCTAAGGGGTGAAACTATAAACTGTGGAAACCCAAAAATTTGAACTTAAGTATTTGTTATTGATATTAGAGAAAAAATTGATATTAGAGAAAAAACTTGCACCACGCGATGGTTACTAGGACATGTTTCTGTATTTTACTTCTTCATGAGCTGAGTTTTTGAACTCGAAATCTTCTGAATTCATACTGGTTTGATGGCAGATGCCATATGAATAACCCGCTACACGCTTTGTTATTTGTCCCCAAGTATTGCCTTTTTGTTGTTTATCATTTTATATACAATTGGGTGCAAATGTATACTATAAGTTTTTAAACCAAACTGTGTGGAATATTTTTAGGCTCGTTCAACAGGACGTGATAAAAGATATAATTTAGCGACAGCTTAAGGGATTTTTGGAGACAGTTACTTTCAGGACTATGTTAGGAACAATTAGAATCAATTCGGCACGATTTGGGGAGCCTTTTGAAATAATTTCGGAAGAATTTCGAAAAGTTTTGGGATTTTTGTAGACACATTTTTGTGGGGCAGCTTTGGTATTGCTGTCGGCATCAACTTGAAACTATTTTGCAAGAATCGTGATCATTTTAGAACAGTATTTAATATTTTTTGGAACTTTTTGGTCAGTGGCCTTTTCGGTACCATTTGCTTTCAGTGATCATTTCGAAATTATTTTGGAACAAGTTCGAGATCATTTCTAGACTATTTCTGATCATTTGGGAAATTTTTCGACAGTAGTTTGGACTTTTTTTGGGCTGCTTTCGGAATTGTATTCAAATCATATCGGAACTGCTTTGGGACTAGGATCAATCTTAAATTCTTTTAAAATTCAATCTGAAATGTTTTACTTAGAATTTTTAAAAATTTGCACTGCCTGCGGCAACATTTGTATTGCTTTCAGCATCAGTTTGAAACTAGTTTGGAATAATCAGAGTTATTTTAGAACAATATTCAGGATTATTCTGGTATATTTTTGTTTTCGAGCGGTATCGGGAATCGCAATTGCTTTTTGGAAATAGTTAATTTGGGTATATTTTTACAGATTATTTCTAGACATTTGCTTACGGACTCATTACGGGAAAAATTGGCTACAGCGTTTGGGATTCTTTTCAGCATAATTACAAAACAATTTCTTCATAAGTTCGGGATTGTTGATAGTTCATTATGGAATTTTTCCTTAGATTTCGGATATTTTTGGCACTACCTTCGAGAACCATTTAAAGTGACATGACATAATTTGGTATTCGGATTGCTTTCGGAATAAATTTGAGGTTTGTTTTCGTAATTATTGGAGACATTCACAGAATAATTTTGTGATAGTTTCGAATTCTTTAGTATCTAATTTAGGGATAATTTCAAGATCATAATGTGGATTATTTGAGGATAACTTTGGTAATATCTCGCGCTAACTTTCAGATCATTTTGGGAACGTACAGGTGTTGTGTCAAGGATCATATGGGAACCATTTCGCGATTATACTGGATAATATCGTTTTTTTCGAACAAGTTTTGTAACTATATGCGGAGTATATTTATAATAATTTATAAACTATGTGTGGATTATTTTAGAAATTTTGTCAGCATCGTATTGAGACCATTTCGCAATAATACCAATTGACATATTATGACGTTTTTGGTGATCATATTGTGACTACTTCGGAATTCTTCCCATGACCATCTAATTTTGTGATTTGTTACTGATTGAAAACGGAACGATTTCAGTATTATTTCCAAGTGTGGTATGTATTTTTCAAGAGAAAAATAGTTTAATTTTAATTCCCCGCACCACTAAAAAAGCGTTAATTTTAAGGGTGTTATTATTTTGTTCATTTTTTCGACTCAGTCTACAGTATACTCACAAATCTACTTAATATACTCGTACAAGATAACAACATAACGGTACGTGTTGATGTCAACATAAAAAGGTTTTTTTATAGCGTAACTTTCTTTTTTTTTGTTTATTTTGTAGTGAATGCTGAATGTGTTAACAATTTTCTGAAGCATTTATGCGTTCTTAGATATTCACAGAATTTGTTTCACTTGTTTTGCATGACTTGTTGTATCTTTTCTCTAAATTTTTGGTTAAGCTGCATAAATATTTGTTAGGAATTAGACAGAGTAAGATGTTCACAACACAAGAATTTAACGCTTTTTATGAGTGACCAGAATATTTAATTTGTTTTAAGCAAAAATGTTAAAATATTTTCATGTCATTGTACATTTGTCTGCATGGGTAGGAGATTTCAGCTTTTTATTTTGCATAAAACGTTTTTTTATACATTTGCTTAACAAAAAATTCGCTTTTCTTCGTAATTACAGTAAAATTATTAAAATATTCAGTTTTTCTTTGTCAATAGTCTGGAACTATTATTAAGGACCATATAACAAAAAAAACAATTGTTTTTGTTTGTGTTGGGCAGCTTCTTATTGAGTATAGTAACAGTACAAAAATAATTCAAAACAGTCCCCGAAACGATAAAAAATAGTCCCCGAATACCATCCTCAACATCCAAAAATTACCCCAAAATAATGCCACAAAGTCCTTAACAATAAATTAAGAGTCTAGAAAATGATCTTGTTTAAATCTCGAAAATAGCACTCCTTGCCAAAGTAGCTGAAAGTTTGAATGCGTTGGAGGTCGGAACTGTTAAGCAAAGTTTACTGAAATTTTGCTGTTGTCTGGAATAGTCTCACATACAACCTCAAAATTATCTGGTCATAAATCTGAAATATTACGAAATTGCTTTCCATTTACGTTTTATAAACAACCTTGAATTATCACCAAAAACCACCCGAAAGCAGTACCAAGGCTGTCGGAATAATACCAAAAATAGCCCCGGAAATAATTCGTTTACAATCCTGATATGGTTGTAAAGTGGAACAGAAATCATTGCGACACCATTCCCAAATAGTCCGAACGCAATACTAACAATCAAAGGTGTCTAAGTTCGGGTGTGTAAGCGAACATTAATACTCAGCGTGAGCTCCAATTGTACATTTCATTTCAGATAAATTACTTTTCTACATAACACGTGGCACCGCCCGTTTAAAAGAAAAAACTCTCCCCATTTCCTCTTACTGTAAAACTTGATAAGTGAAATAACATTGATTCAAAACTATTTTTTGCTAAGCTGTAGCTTATTATTCTAGTCTACGACCCTTTTAAATTTGTTTAATATCTAAGTTGCCGTGGTCCTTAACCGATCCCGCCCATTTTTACTAGAAATATTTTATGCTATAGGAAAAAATATGTGTACAAAATTTCACTACGATATGTTAATTTTCTTCGATTTAGGACTCCCGAAAAAAAGAAAATTCCTTAGTCATAAAAAGGGCGGTGCCACACCCATTTTCAAATTTTTAATGTTTTCCAATTTAATGTTAAAATTCAATTTAGAAAGTATAATTCTATTGATACTAAGCTCTTTTTTGCTAAGATATAGCTTATTATTTTCGTGTACTACCCTTTTAAAAATCTTTTGAATAAAAGTGGGCGTGTTTCTTTAACTGATCTCGTCCATTTTTTCCAGAAATATTTCTTGCTATAAGGAAAATATGTGTACCCAATTTTGTTACGATATGTAAATTTTTCTTCGAGTTATGGCTCCCGAAACAAAGAAAATTGCTTAGTCATAAAAAGGGCGGTGCCACGCCCATTTTTTAACATTTGAGTTTTTCCTATTTATTGTTATATAGTAAAGGACAACCTTTCTGCCGAATTTTTTTACGATAGGTTTAACGATTTTTGATTTATGATCAATAATATTTGTAAAATTGATTTTATCACAAGTGGGCGGTGCCCACGCGTCAAATTTCAACACTCTAGGTGTATTATTTACTAAATAATCATGTTTTTTGTGTTTTCCAAAATGTATATATATAAAAAGTGGGCGCGGTTATCATCCGATTTCGCTCATTTTCAATTACCAAAGGCTCCAGATAAGCTCTTGTACCAAATTTGGTGAAGATATCAAAATATTTACTCAAGTTAACGTGTTAATGGGCAGATGGACAGACGGACGGACGAACGGAAATGGATCAATCAAATTTTTTTTCGATACTGATGATTTTGATATATGGAAGTCTATATGTATCTCGATTCCTTTATACCTGTACAACCAACCGTTATCCAAGCAAGTTAATATACTCTGTGCGCAAAGCACGCTGAGTATAAAAATATCCTAGGTTTAGGTGGTAGCTATCCTGGTAGGGGAAGCTCCGCTGGACAACATGAAAAGTTCGTTGTAATACCACACAAAATAAATGTGACGTTCGCAATATCTACATAGAGAATCATTGCGTCGTGTCAGGGATAAAATCGAACGTGGTAAGAAGGCTAGAGTGCCCTAAGTCAGAAAAGCTCATTGCCCATTATCAACGACCGGGCTGCGTTCAACTTTCCCGAATATCTGCTGGATGTATGTTCAGCATGGCATTCAATGCCAAAGTAGGTGTTTGTTCTGAGAGCGTCGCTGATATCGACCAACACCTGATAGAGCAGTATCATAAGGCCAGAGTACTATTCTTGGAGAGAGCCCCCATCTCTTGCCTAAGCCCCTCGACTCCTTTCGATAGTGCCACATAACACATTGTTAAGCACCACCTCGATGTCTACGAAGTCAACCAGAGCAATCTAAGGACACGCTCTATTTCCTTTACAATCGAATATAGAGCCATTTCCATTGATCTGTCTTTACAATAGGCGTTTTACGAAGCCAACCGTAAACCGCGAGAAGTCATTTCCCTTAGTTACGGGTCAATCAAGCACTTTGACGTTTTAAGAAGGAACGACTAGCCCGCTTTTTGAATAAAGATAATCATGACCGAGTTCCAAGGCTTTGAAAATAACTAAGATTAAGAAAATATCCTAAAAAGTACCGAAAAAAGTACCGAAATTATCCATGGCTAGTACCGAAATACTTATGAAATAGTCTCGAAATTATTGAGACATTATTCCGAAAACAGCTACAAAATTCTTTTGAAACAGCCCCGAAAGAATCCAAAACACAGTCGCTAAACGGTTTCGAAATTGTTTTTTGAAAAATGCTGGAGTAGCCATTATCATGATAGTCCTCATATAATAAGGAAGAAGCTACGAAAAGAACCCAATAGAAATGGTTCCAAAGTATTGCTGATATAATCTTAAACAAATCACGAGGACAATACCGAAACGAAACAAAATAGTCGTTAAGTTATCTTGAAAATCATCGCATTAGAGTACCGACGTTATTCCTAAAATTGTACAAAAATGATTTCAATATCGATCCAAAAACTCTCCGTAATTTATCTCAAAACTGTTCGAAACTTATTTCGAAGTAGTCCAGTAGTGATGCCGGAGTAGCCCCAAAATGGCCCCGAAACAATATTGTGACGAATATTAGCATCACTAAGCTGTTAGTAAATAATCACGCAAAAACAAAAACATGAATCAGCCACTCTTATGTCATGTACACATTAAAGCTAGGAACACTTATGTAGAAGGAGACGAAGAGCTACCTCACACACACAGATATAGTCATCAGCGGAAGTAGTTACTCACAAATATATACGCATATGGCTATAAACTACAAATATACATGTTTTTATATAGCTGGTAACTGGAATGAGGTACAACTGTTCGCGAAATTGCTATAGTTAGGAGAAATGGGTGAACGAGGAAAACCGAGAGTATAAAGCAGCGCATGCTGAGTAAAAATGAATCAGTTTTGATTTAACACGCTATTGGTTGTGAAGTATAATTTTGAGTACTACTCCCAAAGTAATCTAAATAAAGACCAGTTTGCTATACTGAATATTAGAGTGATTTATTCAACAGTTTAGCGATTCGAACGTTAGCAGAAGGTGCATAAATATCAGAAATCCCGAAAGTTCGATACAATATGAATAAAGTAGACAGTCTCAAAACTTTCCCGAAATTATCAAGAAATGATTTCGAAATTATTTTGTAACTATACGAACACTGAATTCAACAAGTAGCATTTAATCCCATTCTATTTCAATGGTCAGTTTCAACTTTTCTGTTTACAATTTTTTTATTCAAGTTCTATACAATCTATTTTCTATCGAAAAGTATTACCGAAACAAGCCCTTATATCTTTGAGTGCCATACATGTGAACTATTTAAGTAATTAAAAAATGCCTATCTTTCGAAATGAACTACTTAAATTACTTTTACACTTTTAACATCATCTTGAGTTGATTGCTACATGAAAACAAATTCCGTTTTAATTCAAAATCAAGAACTTACAAGACGCTGACTTTCTGTTGCAGCCAAGTACTTTTTGATGCCGAGATAATTCGAGTTGATATAATTAAACTCACCTGCAAAAAAAACAAGAAAAGAAAAAAGTTTGAGTAGGTGAAGTATACAAGTAATGCACACATTTCGTTATATGTATTTAGATAATATAAAGAGATGTATATACGTACATTGAAAAGCAAAAAGTTTAATTAAAAATCCATAGTCACTGTGAAATAAGTTAAATGATGGGCAGGCAATATGTCAAACATATGAAAGATAAGGTACATTTAAGTCTTAATATGTTCTTATATTAGATTAAGTTACGTATAAGCCGACCCGGCAGGCGAAACGCACTTGGATAGCATGAAGGGTTCGTTTTGATACCACAGTAAACAACCGGTGATCTAGCTATAGCTACTTAGAGAATCGTTGCCTAGTAATGATATAGTTTCGAATGAGACGCGTCCGAAATACTTTCGCCTAGTTCTAACAAAAAACTGGGTAATCAATCATAATGTGACTCGCTGATTCCAATGGACAGATGGAAACCTCAATGACCATTGATTGATGAGACTTAGTGAACCCAATCATTTTGGCAGATCTTCTGCCACTCACTTCGGGCCAGAATAATCTTGTTACCCTGTCAAGAGGTGGTGTCCACCACAACGCTTGTTGAGCTGATTCGAGGCCCATCTAAGCACGAGCAGACCCCAGGTGGCCAACGAATCTCGAAATCCCTACAAAGACCATCTTCGAACGTGTTCAACTGCTCCGTATGGCGTGATAAAAGATCCACTTGACAGTTGTCCGGGATATCACTAGTGCCCGTGCGACCCAGATATATGCCTATATCATATCTAATATTTTGATGAAGTCGCAAGTAAATTGAGGCACTCCCAGACCACCTTCGATCGTTCTTTAATTGAACTTAAGGCCTGATAGCTGCTTGGCTATCAGAGTAGCTGACGACCGCCGTGGTGTAGTGATAGCTTGATCTGCCTAACACACCGCATATGTTGGGTTCAACTCCCGATCAAAGCAACATCGAAACTTTAGAAAAAGTGTTTTTCATTAGAAAAAAAGTTTTTCTAAGACGGGTCGCACCTCGGCAGTGATTTGGAAAGCACTCCGTGTATATTTCCTGCTTTAAAAAGATTTTCATGAAAATGCATGTGCTTTGCAGATGCCGTTGGGAGTCGGCATAAAATATATAGGTTCCATCCCGCTAATTTGTAGAAAATTATAAGGAGCACGACGCAAATTGGAAGAGAGGCTCGCCCTAAAATCTCTTCGGAGTTTATCGCGCCTTTTAATTGTGTTTTTATTCTATCAGTGTAGGTGTAAATTTCTTCACAGTAGTAGTATACTGACTCAACGGACTTAATGATTTTTGCATGGATGCCGAAGATTGGATATTTTAGCGAATTCCGGACATTCTCGATAATTCTGCGCCTTAACGATCGTACGAGTCACTGAACTGTAGAACAAATAAACGCTAAAGTTTTTCATAATTCCTCTTTATTACAGCACTACGATTGTAGCAGATCTCAAAATTAAATGTATTTGAGTACTTCACGAAAAGAGTGCTAAAATCAAACTGATTGACTATTACTTAGCTTGCGCTGCTTTTATTTTCTCAGTTGTCTCGTTCGCCTATTTCTTCCAGGGTCTAGACTTTTCCAAGCAGCCTTCTTGAATATTTATTTAATTATTGCTCGTTAATATGTATAGTTTATGATGTTGCCTTCTGTGTATGTGTGTGTATAGGCCTGAGTAATATGCAGTGTATATCACTCCATCTCATATTCTCTTCTGCATACTATGTAGTATGTATGTATGTGTGGCTGTTTTCTATTTCATCTGCTTGGCTTGCTGTGGCTGTTGTTGTTGGCCGGCTTTTTTACTAGCGGCATAGTGACCTAACGAAACAGCTAATATTGCCAACATATGTTGGTTTGTTTAGTAAATGCATATTTTTCATTATTACTCTTGCCACACATTTTTTGTTTATAAAAGTTAAACGGTATTCACCTTGTAGAATGGCAGTAACAGAATAGCTAGCAGACATACGCACACAATTCACAGAGAAATACCCAATAAACGTTTCGGCGTGAGTCTCATTAGAGGTCAATTTGAAAAAAGTCATACATCTTAAATACGAGTATCAATATTGTATCTCAACAATCATTAATTTGAGTACCAATCTCATAATCTGCGAACTTTTCTAAGACAAAAAATTATATTTCTGACTCTCTAATTGAAAAAAGTAAGATGCGAATACTACAAATAAACTAAATACACATTTAAAATGAATCTTAATTTATGTCGAAATGAACCGCCCATAATTTGAGTCGTTAGTAATATGAGTTGAATAACTCTCACAAACAAGTGCTACTTGGAATGAGTAAGCAATTGAAAAGTAAGGTCTTCTCACGATGAAAAAAAATCACGTTTCACGAGTTCTGCTCGGAATCATGAAAAAATGTATGGTTATAGGAGTGTTCGCGAGAAAAGTTCTCCAGAAGGTTTTATGGTCCTGTCCTTAGCTGTATGAGTTTTACGCAGATTGACGATAGTGCAACGAATAAAAAGGCTGGCCAGGTCATGCTATACAAATAGACAAATACGCTCCGATCAAAAAAGTGTTTTAGTTAACACCGTAGTTTGGCAGCAGAGGAGCACTTAGTTGGGAAAGGCAGTGAAGAAGACTTGACCTCTCTTGTTGCTCCAAATTGTCGTCAGTTATCGCGAAACAGGGATAGCTGGCTTGACGTGTTACGAAACGGCCAAAATCGCCTAATACTAAAAAATAAAACTATTATCATAAAAAACGAGTATAGAGTTCCAATATGATAGAAATAATGAGCCCAATGCAAGAGTTAGTATTCAACTGCAGCAACGTCAAACAAAAATTCATATAATTATCTTGTATTTTTTATCCATATTCCTAGATTGTGTTATAAATCATTTCAGTGATCAAAATGCCCGTGTAACAAAATTAACTGAAACCGGAGACTTAATTTCGGTTTTAATGGAACAAAATTAAAAAATTAATGAATTGCCAAAAAATTAACGGAGTTGCAAAGTTATGAGCACTTTTATTAAACACAGCGTAGTACGATAAGGAAAGATTGTGGTCCAAAACGAAAACCTCTTCGGATCGCGAAAGGCGAAAAATAATACCAAACGCCAGCAACTCTTCGCCTGAGCTGCTCAAAATTGGCGACACTCGTGAGGACAAGCGTAAGCAATCAACAGTATGGAGGATCTCCAGGATTGCTCCAAATATTTGACCAAAAAATTAAAGATACTCCTCTTTTAACAAAGCGACATAAAAATGCTTCCACTGATTTTGTCAAGAAACATATGAAAATGGACTGTTCTCAAGTAGGGAAGTTTAATTGCTTTTTTGAACCATATTTATGTCTTCGCCCTTTATTTCAGATGAGAAAAAATAGAACTTAGATGGCCGAGGGAAATAGAGGATATCGGAGAGATTTGGAGAAGGAGTCAATATTTTTTCAAACAGAAATTTTGGAGGTGGGTCGTTGATGGTTAGGGGAGCACTTACAGGCGCTACCGTACTGGAGCTGCAGCTTGTAGCTTAAAATGAAGAGTTCACATTACGTTAATGTACTTCTATGCAGTTCTTCTCTCTTTTTACTAGCAAATAGTGAGAAAGGGTGGGCTTTTTAGCAGAACAATACTACCATACATGTCAGTCGCGATATAAACAATGGTGAAAATAGAGCTTATGTTTTGAATGGCCAATCTTAATCTCATGAACAATATATCGGTATTATTTGCCTATAGTCTCTATGCTGAAAACCACCAATATAGCTCTACAAAAGCACGGAAGTGTACCATTGTTTGATGAACAGGAGCAACTGGAGGATAATTTACTTTTAAATTTAGTAAATTCTATGTATAATATAATTTTTAAAAATGGTTGTTGTTATGTCGGCCTACTGATATGTAAGATCGCGGGTTCGAATCGAGCTCAAGGCCTAACAATAATTATTTTATCATTATGATTGTTATGATAAATTTTTTCTTTTTTCTATTCTAATTTAATAATTTTTCAATTAAGAAAAAATTTATCATAACAATAATAATGATAAAATAATTATTGTTAGGCCTTGAGCTCGATTCAAATCCGCGATCTTATAATTTTTAAATGTATTTAACAAACGGAAATCTAATTAATTAAAGATATCAATGAAAAAACTTGAATTTAGACAACTCTTTAAATATGCTATATTACGATTTCCTATACCCAATAACAACAACAATCAACATAATGGAAGAAAATGATTCGAAAAACCAGTTGCTGAAACGAAAGAGGATAAAGGGCTGTACTTTTCCACATTTTTATTTTTTTTTCTATTGCGTATCCCAAAAATGTCTCAGCAGTTAGTTCTCTAAGGAAAATGTGTGCTTTAGCCATGAGACACACTTTTGTATATTAGTATCAAATTAGAGCGATTCATAAGACCAGTGAGATACCTAAATAGCACCGGAGAGTCCTAACAGAGCCACACAAGGGGCTGTTTAGGAGCCTATAGCTATAGGAGTAATATCGAACTGTTAGACACGGATGATGTGAGAAATTGTGCTCATATCGAAGAAGAAGACAATAAACAAAATACACACATTTTGGACTCAAAATCATGCTAGTAAGTAACGAAGGGTGAAGCGAAAAATAGGACTTCTTTTTGACTAATTTTTGAATGCTTGGACTTCAGCTTCAGCATAATTGGAGTAATATTTTTTCGATGTTTGTTGGGTATTTACATTCTGCATATGTTTTGTGAAATACCCCATAGACATATCCAATTTTATTAAGTGAAACGCAATGATATGAAAAATACAACAACACAAACATAGAAATATTTTCTTGTTACCTAGCTTATAACATAGTAGATACACATCCAGATGTTCATTTGTATGATTTAATGTATGAGACTTGAGTAATATTTGTTATTAGCAGATAAAACTGAGCACAAATAAATTGACTGCGGACAGTTTGACTTGGCCTCATGGCTAAATTTATATTACAAAATACAAATGTACATAAGTCTACACTTATGTGTATTTGTATGTGTACAAAGTAAGCATGAAGCATGCCTACATCAAGAAGCCAAGTAGGATGTTGTTCTATATATACAATAAACGCCACAATGAAGTACCAGTTGTTTCCAACGACCACATCCAATATTGCGAAAATTAGAAAGAAATTATACTAGTATTTCATTCTACTCTATTTGCTGTATAATTTTGTGTACATACATGTGCACCTGTTCTTGACCAGTAAGCTAGTAAACGGCTATGGCTAGAGGATTGCTGCCTGATTACAAAATATGTATTCACATTCATACGCTTGTGTATAGAGCTTAAGTAGCTAATAAAAGCTGTTACTGAAGAACCAAATTAAACTCATTCGCCAAAGGATTGCAAATAGCATAGATTTCTAAACAACATATTGGCTATTTACATCGGAATATTTTTATACCCAGCGTGCCTCGCACACAGAGTATATTAACCGTAGACCTCTGGAAAAAAAACTTCATAATCCTACGTTTAGCGTCGTTTTCGACCCGAATATATTTCATATTGATAAAATTAATTAAATGCAATATTTGAAAGTTGATAACTTTTTTTCAAACAATTAAATTACTATTAATGTTTTTGATGTATATATTATGGTTGTGACTTTGTTTACAAACATTTTTTTTTGCAACTGGCACATGTCAATACGGGTTTGTTTTCTGAATTAGCTTTTTTTTCAGTCACACATAGTGACACCGTGCTCGTTTCTTGGGCGGCTCCGGGTACTATAGTTGTGAGCTACTGGATTGTGGTTCAGCATTATTCATGTCCAGGTCATTCAATCCACTTGGAGTGATTTCTCCTATACATGCTTCCGAGAGGCCATGTATGGTTTTGCCAAACCAAGCGCAAGGTCACGTAAAAATATTTTACGTCGACTCTTTTTTGGGCATCCACCCAATCCTCATTTATACTCATCCATATGATTAAGGCATTTAGGCCGAAATATCGACTATGTTGGAAAACACAGCCATTGGCCAAGACTAGTTTTTCTGGCTAGCATTTTGTCAACGGTATCAACGCCGCCTTTAGTTTTGTTGTAGTACTCGATTACTTCCGGCAATTTTTATGCATTGTGCTCTGTAGAACAGTGCATTTGCCTTTTCGTCCAACATATGAAACTAACGTAGTATTCACGTGAAAGCGAAGTTAGATATATAAACGGGAAGTTTTTGCATTCCAAAAGTTTTGCAGGAATACTACGTTTGTTCTTCCGCATTTTTCCTACCATTGTTAAATTTTTTTCAAGAGGTTCCTGGCCAAGCTCAGCGAGCTAAAAAAATTGTCAATTGTAACATTGTGACCTTTCAATCCAGTTACAAGGTCCAGCAAAACGTGCTGTCCTTGATTCCTCTCGGGCTAATTTCCTGACAGTTTGCCCAAGTATGGTTGCATGTTCCATACATAACAAGATTTTGAACATGCTAGCATCCAAAATTCGAAGAAAAATTTGTTCAGAATAGAACCATATATATATTTATTATTGCGCAGCCTTGTAACACTATTAAGCACACAAAACATACAACAACAGCATTTCAAGTGTACAGCTGGGTATGAAAATGTTCGGTTTCACCCGAACTTAGACTTCCTTACTTGTTGTTACTATTTGCCTTGCTATTGGCAAGAGTTAGGACCAAATCGAAAATTTAGCAAACTCCTGTAGATAATTGCAGACTACGAATAGACAGGACCAAATTTAAAACTTTTTTTCTATGTATAGAACACATTCGTTTTTGTGTATGTTTTACAAACGAGACTAATGTCGTTCCGCATCTGTTGGTCTCTCGTTACATGGCTCCTGTGGTTAATACAAGTATACAAAATCTACAAATTTATTTCGGTTTGTCGCACGATCAAGTACATATGTGCATACATTTTTTCCCAATTTTTAAGTTTAATCTTTGCAGCGCGTCGCGCCCATGAACTGATTGGCTAAGAATATATCACTATAACTGCAATCATACTTTATGTCTCACGGCAGCTTGATTGCAGCCTGTAAAGGCCATAGTGATATCCCGGGCAACTGTAAAGCGGATCTCTTTGCCCGAATCGGCCACCTGTGGTTTGCTCCTCCATAGCTGGGCCTCGGGTCAGCTCAGCAAACATTGGGCGGATACAAGTTCTTGCAGGATAGCAAGATCTTTCTGAAAAGTGGATGGCAAGAGGTCGGCCGAAATAATTGGATTCACTAAAGCTCACCTATCAATGGTCATTGGGGATTTGGCAGGGCACTTTCACATGGGTATAAATCCGTACGTTTCAGTATACTGGAAACTCCATCCTGCTGCAGCTGTATGGAGGATGATGAGGTGGAGTCATCAAATAACTTTATGCTTGATTGCCCAGATTTTGCCAGAACGAGGCGAAAGTACTTTGGTTGAGACACACTGAGATCTCAACATTGACAACGGACTTCAAGTTGTCCAAGTGAGCTTCCCCTATCAGGGCAGCTACCACCTAACCTAACCTAACCTAAGACCAATATCATATAGTTTTGTTCACACCTCTCTTCCTAGCTTTTTCTCCGTTCTTCCAAGTCTCGCCTCTTTCGCATTCTCAAGTTTATGCAACAAGTGTATTTCATCATAAAAAAGTTTAGGTGGCAACCCTTTGTTTGAAACTCCCTGATCATTCTTATTCAACATAAGGTACAGCCTCTTCTAATATTGAATAGAAAGAGTAACTTGTCCCGTATTTTTGCTTGAATAAAATATAAGTGAATGCTTGAAGCAGGATGTATAAATGGAAACACATGATATATCAACAATGGTTTCAACCCAAACTAGTGGGATGGGTAAAGTTATTAACTTAAAACAGTTGTTGAACAATTTTACAAAATATTTTGTTTGTAGCGATGGATTGGAGCGGCCGTGGCTGCGCCGTTTGATGCGAGAAACAGCGGGCAGCACAGCTGCTAGAAGATGGCTGAGTACGCTTGAGCGTGACCGACAATAGGGGGGCAGGGAGCCACAAAGCATTGTAAAAATTTCTGAGTCGACGAACATTGGGTTCGAGCCCAGTACATCACGAACGATGGATCTATACTTTGCATGTGACACATTCGCATGTGTCTAACTGTCTGAGGTAGATCCTTTGCCGGCATTTGTAGCAGAACCACTTCCTCGGACCAGAGTTGGGTTCAATAACTTCCCCAAGAAGGATGGAATCCAACAGGCAAGCTGCAAGGAGGTGCTCCAACGATGAAATTTGTGGAAGGACAGCTCTTGGTTGGAAAAAAGTTCAGAGTCGCTACGGCACATGGAACTGACTTCCGTAGGAAGCGATGATGACACATATTTTGGACATTCATGTCGATGGTATGACGCTACCGACTGTTAGTCATCCAAAGATCTTAGGAGTAACGGTCGATAACACTCTAACGTCCAAGGCGCATTTTTCCAAACTCATATCTAAAGCACAAAGCCTCAACAAAATCCTCAAGTCGCTTGAGAAAAGATAAAAAAACGTTGCGAACAGCTTTCAAAGCAATTGGTGGCATCAGATGAGGCGGTTCTGGGAGTCGTGGCAGCGACGGCGAGTAAAGAAGGAGCTTTATTGGTGAGCTGTACGAGCAAACACCAACATAGTCCAGTGAATTGAAACACTGCGGCTACGAAGAGCAATTTAGCTGATCCCAGAAAATTGTTATTATTTTCCAAGAGGACGGAGTTATGCTTTAACATAAGTCCTGAAAGCTGATTGACGCTTTTCCGTTTTGTCATCAAACTTAGTCTCGTTACACTATGGATGCATTCAGTCTGTGTGAGGTAGAATTAAGTTCCTCATTCATCTACCGTATAAAATAGATGTGGCTAATGCACATTAGAGAGCAACTTGTTTGAATTTCATCATTATTTTCAATGAATTCCCTGTACAATAAAGATGAAACCTAAAATTCTGTGCTTGTTCCGTATGTAATCGGTAGACCAAACCATTTTTTTTGTGCACTTCGAGACACTATGTACATTACTAGATATTTTACATATGTATGTGTCTACAAACGTAAGTATATGCAAATAAAATGGAACTTTTCTTTGCTTTCGTTATTTCGGCTCTTAAATGGCATTTGGGCGCTTCTTGGGCTTATGGTCATTAGTTATTGTCTGTAAGCATTCTCAAAAGCAATCCAATAAGTATGTATGTACAAAGAATATACATGTAGGTAAAGATATTGTAAATCTGGCAAAACTCCGCACACATACAAAACAAAGTAAGGAAGGTTAAGTTCGAGTGTAACCGAAGATTACATAATCAGTTGAGAGCTATGGTGACAACATAAGGGCAAATAACCTTGTAGGAAAATGAACCGAGGGTAACCCTGGAATGCGTTTGTATTACATGTGTATCAAATGAAAGTATTAAAGAGTATTTTATGAGGGAGTGGGCCATAGTTCTATAGGTGGAAGCCATTTAGGGATATCGCCATAAAAGTGGATGACGGTTGACTCTAGAATTTGATTGTACGATATGGGTATCAAATGAAAGGGCTTAATGAGTATTCTAAAAGGGCGTGGGACTTAGTTCTATAGGTGGACGCCTTTTTGAGATATCGCCATAAAGGTGGACCAGGGGTGACTCTAGAATGCGTTTGTACAATATGGCTATCAAACCAAAGGTGTTAATGAGTATTTCAAAAGGGCGTGGGGCTTAGTTCTATAGGTGGACGCCTTTTTGAGATGTCGCCATAAGGTGGACCAGGGGCTGACTCTAGAATGCGTTTGTACAATATGGCTATCAAACAAAGGTGTTAATGAGTATTTCAAAAGGGCGTGGGGCTTAGTTCTATAGGTGGATGCCTTTTAGAGATATCACCATAAAAATGGACCAGGGGTGACTCTAGAATGTGTTTGTACGATATGGGTATCAAATGAAAGGTGTTAATGAGTATTCTAAAAGGGCGTGGGACTTAGTTCTATAGGTGGACGCCTTTTCGAGATATCGCCATAAAGGTGGACCAGGGGTGACTCTAAAATGTGTTTGTACGATATGGGTATCACATTAAAGATATTAATGAGGGTTTTAAAAGGGAGTGGGCCTTAGTTCTATAGGTGGACGCCTTTTTGAGATATCGTCATATAGGTGGAACAGGGGTGATTCTAGAATGCGTTTGTACAATATGGGTATCAAACAGAAGGTGTTAGAGAGTATTTTAAAAGGGCGTGGGCCTTAGTTCTATAGGTGGATGCCTTTTAGAGATATCACCATAAAATGGACCAGGGGTGACTCTAGAATGTGTTTGTACGATATGGGTATCAAATGAAAGGTGTTAATGAGTATTCTAAAAGGGCGTGGGGCTTGTTTCTATAGGTAGACGCCTTTTCGAGATATCGCCATATAGGTGGACCAGGGGTGACTCTAGAATGCGTTTGTACAATATGGGTATCAAACGAAGGTGCTAATGAGTATTTTAAAAGGGCGTGGGCCTTAGTTCCATAGGTGGACCCCTTTTCTAGATATCGCCATAAAGGTGGACCAGGGGTGACTCCTGAATGCGTTTGTACAATATGGATATCAAACGAAAGGTGTTAATGAGTATTTTAAAAGGGTGTGGGGCTTAGTTCTATAGGTCGACGCCTTTTCGAGATATCGCCATAAAGGTGGGACCAGGGGTTACTCTAGAATGCGTTTGTACATATGGGTATCAAACGAAAGGTGTTAATGAGTATTTTAAAAGGGTCGACCAAAATGTGGACCGGGGTGACCCAGAGCGTCATCTGTTGGATACCGCTAATTGATTTATATATATAATTTTTCATTTTATTCTACTTAATGTGGTAGGTGTCACACCCATTTTACAAAGTTATTTTCTAAAGTTATATTTTGCGTCAATGAACCAATCCAATTACCATGTTCATCCCTTTTTGCTATTTGATATAGAACTATGGCATTTTTTTCATTTTTCGTAATTTTCGATATCGAAAAAGTGGGCACGGTCATAGTCGGTTTTCGGCCATTTTGTATACCAATACAAAGTGAGTTCAGATAAGTACGGGAACTGAGCTTAGTAAAGATATATCGATTTTGCTCAAGTTATCGTGTTAACGGCCGAGCGGAAGGACAGACGGTCGACTGTGTATAAAAACTAGGCGTGGCTTCATCCGATTTCACCGTTTTTCACAGAAATAAGTTATCGTCCCAGAATCTAAGCCCCTACCAAATTTCACAAGGATTGGTAAACGTTTGTTCAAATTATGGCATTAAAAGTATCCTAGACAAATTAAATGAAAAAGGGCGGAGCCACGCCTATTTTGAAATTTTCTTTATTTTTGCATTTTGTTGCACCATATCATTACTGGAGTTGAATGCTGATATAATTTACTTATATACTGTAAAGATATTAATTTTTTTGTTAAAATTTGATTTAAAAAAAATTTTTTTTAGAAGTGGGCTTGGTCTTTCTTCGATTTTGCTAATTTTTATTAAGCGTACATATAGTAATAGGAGTAACGTTCCTGCCAAATTTCATCATGATATATTCAACTACTACCAAATTGCAGCTTGCAAAATTTTAAATTACCTTCTTTTAAAAGTGGGCGGTGCCACGCCCATTGTCCAAAATTTTACCAATTTTCTATTCTGCGTCATAAGTTCAACTCACCTACCAATTTTCATCGTTTTATTCGTCTTTCGTAATGAATTATCGCACTTTTTCGGGTTTCGATATTTTCGATATCGAAAAAGTGGGCGTGGTTATAGTCCGATATTGTTCATTTTAAATAGCGATCTGAGATGAGTGCTGGGGAACATACAACCAAATTTCATCAAGATACCTCAAAAATTTACTCAAGTTATCGTGTTAACGGACGTACGGACGGACGGCTCAATCAAATTTTTTTCGATCCTGATGATTTTGATATAAAGAAGTCCATATCTACCTCGTTTCCTTTATACCTGTACAACCAACCGTTATACAATCAAAGTTAATATAGTCTGTGAGCTCTGCTCAACTGAGTATAAAAATATTGGAATATTTGTTTAATCCCTTTCTACAGAAGACGATCTTGACCATTTGACCTTCATTGAGCTATATTTTTGTGTTTACTGATTTTCGGTTGTAAATAATAATTACACGTGAGGTTTGTAATACAATCGAATATTTGTTGTAAGTTGCTGCAGTAAAGGTTATTAAAAGCAATCTCTTGTCAACGTAAAATATGATTTGTTTTGGTGAAATTTAAAAAAGCCTGAGATTCAAGAACTTAAATTGAGGACTCGTAGATAAATAATTGGTACTTATGTACAGGAGTGTGCGAGAACTTATTTATGAGTATCAAAAGCTTGGGTCCACGCCATTCCAGCTTGGTCGGTCATTTGCACCTCTCGCCCTTTTCTTAAAGCTTTGTTTTTTATGGATAAATTGTTAGGCTTTTTGTTGCTGCGCAAGGGTAGTAAATACATTTTGTTCTATGCTAAAAAATAGAAGATGTCTTTACGGGTATTTTGTTCTTTTGTGAAAATTGTTACCGGCATAAAATTACGGTGTTGCAGTGTAACCCTGCTAAACGAACTGAAATTTATTTTCGTTACTTTACAAATTTTAGCGAAGAAAATTTAAATATAGGCAACAGTTGCTAATGATTTTTTTTTATTATTGACAGCGCGCTTGTGAGAATCAGCTGATAAAATTGATAGCGATTTATGATCTTTTTATGCACTGTAAAATTTGCCATTTTTAGGGGTAGGAGCAACTCTGTTGGGGTTTTAGCATTTCATTTTTTCAGAAATGAAAACGCATTTAATCTCCTCCAATCTAGCTAGTTCATCCACTGTTTTATTCCCATCTATTTCCATATGCTCTGGGATGTATGCTTCCTCCTACTACGATTCTTTCCAGAGATTGCTTAAACTCTAACACACTCTTAGATGCTGTGCTAATTGCATTTATTGCTGCGGGGTGAATATAAAATTTGACGTGGCTGCAGTTTAAGCTATTTTCTACCACTGCACAGTGGTCGGTTCCATAGGCCAAAAATAAAAAAATCAAAGTGAAAAGTTTGTCACCAAATATGTCCTCGAACAGCCGTTTAAAAGGTATATTTGTTTTTGTTGTATTCGAACTTTACTCTTTAAGAATAGCTTCAAAATTGAGGTTATGGTATTAGTTGGTTTTTGCAGTGTGAACAAGTTAAAATTAAGTGCAGGTTTAAGCTATTTAAAAATACATAAATTATCATTATATTGAAAGAAGTGGAAATGATATTCAATTCAATGGTATTTGCTTCATTTTGAAATAATGTTAGTGTTGATAGCTTGTTGTGCGTTTTTTTCTTTAAAATTTCACCAGTGCCTTTATTAGTGTTTATTTGCATTGTTTATATTTCAGCTAAAGTTTTAGTTGGGTTCCTCACCCATCCTCACGTTGGGACTTAAATCTTATTATAGGTCAAATTTTTAAATTCTAAGGTGTTAATATCAGCTGCCACTTTCTGCCACTAACTATGTTTTGCGACAGTTTTCTTATAGCGTCACCCTGATAAATTATTGTGATAAGTTCTATGTACTCACATGTAACATACGACATTATTTTAGCCAGTCGACGATATGCAAATGTAAACTTTTGTGTGTGTTTGTTGTTTTGTTATTGTTATGTATGCAAGATCTTTTAATAACTTTAAATTCTTTATTTAATCCTATTAAACATTGTATTTGCGATAGACACTTTTTCCCCCACATCTACTTACTTTTAGTCTGCATGCGGTGAAAGTGGGGTGGTTGTGGGCCGGTATGAATGTATCACCCGCATCAATTTTATGAAAACATAATTCTCAAATATTTGTAAAGCCGTGACCAAAGTTTCACGTTGATATCACTACTGGAAGTATTTTGGCCACCAACTTCATATTAGACCGACCAGTGTGCACTGTTTCTACTGCATTAGTTACGGCTACTACTTTCGCCTGAAAAACGCAACAGTAATCTGGCAGCTTGTAGGTCCTGTTTATTTCAGATCAACACATATACTGCAGACCCTATCCTTCTACTACTTTGAAAGTGTGTTGTACTTTACAAGTAATGCGGCAGTTACTCACGAACGTACATACCAAAAACGTGTCAGCTGACACGACCTATCTTATGAGTGTGCAATGTAAACGAAAACTCACCGACGTGCAACGCCCGTACGAGCGTAGCACGGAACGTAGAAATCAAAACAATTTTGATTTTTTCCGTAAGAACGTATCAGCTGATCGCTCTCTCACTAGACAGAGATGCCTAGTAAACTTTTGTGCGCTAATTTTTGACCGTTTGCAGTTTTATGCAAAAACACCTAATCAAAGTTTGAAAAATTGCGAAAATAATTCGAAAGAATTATGCAAAAGTGCAAATTATAAATATGTAATATATTTATATTTATTTAATATTAATTCCAGCCTTTTATAACATCAAAAATTAAATTGGAAAAAGTTGATGTTTCCATAAGCATGCATGCAAAATGGGCAATGGCAAACAGTGCTTATCTGTAAACAATACACACACAAATATGTTATGTACATGTACACAAACGCACACATTGATTCGTACGGGCTTGAGGGTTCGGTCAAACGTGTTTCGTACGACAAACGTCCGTACGTACGGCACACGTCGGTGGGTAATTGCCGCTTAAATCATCTAGCCCTCGAAACATATAATCAAGTCAGTCAGTAGCTCTTTTCCATTATTTGTGTGCACTCCATACTTAATATCAGTGAGTGTGCTATACTAACGAGAAACACAAACGTACAAGTGCAACAAATTACTACACTGCAATATATAGTACGGATATATTTTGAGCTCTGTTAGTAGTGAGTAGTGACTCTTAAACATAACGCAGCAGCACTCGACTCCCTACCCACCTACGAACTGGTAGGCAGTGACACATACAAAAGGAAGGAAGTGAAATAAAACTGTTTAATAAGTGAAAATATTTCTGAGAAATATATTTAATGCTCAGTTTTCCACATGAGTTGTGCAAGAGCTGTATTTTTGCAGCCTATCGTAGTAGCGCCACAAAAATAGTAATAAAAGATTGAAAGAAGAAATGCATGCACCTAGTTATATGTTATGTATAAAGGAGGTATATTTTCCCATAAAAACATGCGAATTAAACACAACTATGTACATTTTTATTTCAGGGGTATTGTTAACCTAAAGAAAAGTGTCTCGTTTGCTTCCAAAATTTCAAGTCCGTATATATTACAATAAGAACCAAATTTTTATAGTCCAAAATTTTTTTTAGTTACAATATGTTCAGAATGCGTTTAATTTTGAACTCCGAAACCACTCCGCCGATTTCATTCAAATTTACAGGGTCGCTTCGTAGCACCCCGAAGAGTGTTCCTGTGAAGTTTCTTCCTGAGAAGTTTCTTCCTGAGATGTGGACCAGGGAATGATCTATTCGAACAAATTCAATTCACAGTCCGATTTGCCCAAAATCCGGTATATACATAGGTTAACCTGGGTCGACCCGTATGGACGAAACTTAACCGATATCGCGCCATCGATTTTCGATAGGATTTGGGCTCTGGAAAAAAAAGTTCGACTAAGCATACCCAAAAAATAACTTTCGACCCTACGAAATTTTGATTTTTAACCCTTTCGGGACGGAACTCTACGCGCAGTGGAATATTTCGTTAAATGCAAAGCAACAGTTGTTCGGTCACCAAATAAAGTTTCTGCGGTGTCAAAGGGGGCGTGAGATAAGAGGCTGACTCGGGGGGTGGTGGTAAACCATTGTACCATCCGGGATGTTATGTGGTACATATGCGTACCAACCGTCCTACAAAACATACTAAACCATATTTTCTCTTACAAGAATATAACGAAAAAATTCATATTTTTTACATGTAAATAAATCACAAATTTTGCAATTTTACAGAGATCCAAACAATTGGTAATCAAATAAATAAATTTCAATTCAAATTATTATACTAATTTCAAAAATTATGTGTGAAATGATGCAAAGCAAAGCTTACACAAGGGAACTTGGCACTCCTTACATATTGTTTTTGTCCGTGTTTGCTTTTTTTGTTTGCTGCAACTAGTACAACGGCGTCGAGTTTCACATTCAATAGGTAGATGTTTGTGTCCTGTAACGCGACGTACTGGTCCTGGGCGTACCGATCTGGCAACAGCTGTGACTTTGGAGCCTTCTTCTATGAGTGCCTCTGCCAAGGTCACCAAAAATGATTTGAAAGGCATTTTTCCTCTTCTAAGTTCATTATAAATGATCCAAGCGTTTACGGCTGCCATCATAAGAAAGCGGTAAAAAACCTTCTTCCACCATTTATCCGACTTCCGATCATACTCGTACAGTCCACTCATTTGATCGGCTAAATCAACACCTCCCATAACTTGACGGTAAAACTGAATTACGTTTGGACATGGCACTTGGATTTTTTCCCCTGTTTTTAATGTTTTTGTAACAAATGTCATGCCTGGTTCATGGCAATTACTTATTACCAAAACCTCCTTCGTGTCTTGCCATTTTACGCATAAAAGACCAGACGATGTACTTTTGAATTCTGCCTCTCCTCGCTGAAGTTTCTTACTCGCAAACTCGGGAACGTTCTTCCTGTTACGCATTATAGTGCCAACGGCTGCATAAGGTAAAGTATTTAACAGATTAACTGATGTAAAAAAGCGATCGAAACACAAAGTAACATCGTTTTCTGAGATTGAACTGACGAGTTTATTTACTACCCTTTCTCCAAGGGTTCCCGAGCATTCTTCAAGGTCTTTTCCACAATAAATATTGAAATCGTATGCATAACCTGTTACAGCGTCACACCGAAGCCACATTTTTATACCTCTTTTTACCGGTTTTAGGGGCATGTATTGCTTTAACGAACTGCGGCCCTTGAATTTCGTCATCGACTCGTCTATACTTTGGAAACTGCTGTCTTGTCTACACTTTTGGAAAGTTTTTTTCAGACATTCGACCAAATCATCTAGGTAATAAGTCTTACTACAGTCTAATGGTTTTTCCGGGCTTGTGAAGTACATCTTAGAAGCGATAAATAAGAATCGATCCCTAGCCATTGCATCTTGAATAGATTTGTTACCAAGAGATTTATGAAGCGACCAATAATCTTTCACGCATGGAAGTCGATTGTAGCACATAATGAACATGCACCCCACAATTACTTTTATTTCGCCAGCATCAGTTCTAGTCAGTTTTTGTTTTTTTCTTGCTGATTGCTCACTTTCTAATATCTGTATACGCTCATTCGTGCACTGAGCTATGTAAATATAAACCGATTTCGGAATAAGTTTTTGGAAAATCTCTCCAATACTTGCTGTGCGAGGAATATCTGATGAAATTTTGCAATTACGTGAAGTGCTTGCAGTTCGCTTAGGAAGAAAATGTTCCGGAGAGTTCCAGTCAAAATGTGCATTGTTTTGTTGGTCAGAGTCCAGTGTGTTTGTATCGAGGTCATTTATGTCCCCTATATTCTCGATTATGTTGTCATCATTTAAGTCTTCCACACTGGAAGAGCTTGACTTATAATTCTCGCTTGGAACAAAGTTATCGGAGCTTCCACAAGAAAAGTCTTCCAAATCGCTGGAACTTGTAGCTTCCTCCTCCAACAACTTACGTATATCCTCCGCATTCATAATACTCACCAAATCCTGTGTGGAGTCAATTAAAAAATAAGATGCATTCAATGGACTATTGGTACTAATATGTACCACTGAAAAAGACTACTGGTACACATATGTACCATCTGTTGAATTTCCACTAAAAATCTACTTTTAATGGCATTTTCTTACCGGTTTTACTTGAAATATGTTGTATTAACGTTAGTTCCCTAAAATATGTTGTTATCTGCCAATAAATCACTATAAATGTAAAGGAATCCTTCAAAAAACGTCCACGTGCTGCACTTTTCGACCACTCTCAACAGAAAAAACACAAATCTGAGAATAACGGGAACGTAAAACTGTACTCTTAAGGCACGTACGAATTGCGAAAGTATCAACAGACAGCGTGGTACATTTCTAAATCCAATTGAATGAAAATTAAACATTTTAGAGATGTTTAAACTTTGGTGGTACACATAGGTACCAGCCGTACCGAAAGGGTTAAGGTTTTTTTCATGACCTACTAAAAAAATTTTCATGTCTACCCTGTCCGACCCAAAAATGTCCGCAAAAAACTTTGGTGATAATATTAAAATATCAAAAAACTGTTATCGCCAACGTTTTGAGCGGACATTTTTGGGTCGGACAGGGTAGACATGAAAATTTTTTTAGTAGATCATGAAAAAAAACTTTAAAACTCAAAATCATTTCACAGAGTTGAACATAATTTTTTTGGTTATGCGTAGTGGAACTTTTTTTCCTGAGTCTAAATCCTATCGAAAATCGATGGTGCGATATGTGTTAATAAATCGACCCAGTCTAATATAGGTGGCTCTTTGCCTAGATTAGATACTTTTTTGCGGGAAATGAATTAGCGACCGATCTATTCGAACAAATTTTTTTCATGGGTCGGTTTGCCAGAAATTAGATACATGTTAGCCCTTTACCTAGATCAGATTTGACTCTTATTTTCGGGAAATGGGCCGAGGACCTACTGGGACTACGACTAGGATAAGGTTTTGAACTCGGACTGGGACTGGCACTGAGACTGGAACTACGACTATGATAAGTTTTTGGACTGGGACTGTGACTGGCACTTGGAGTAGGACTGGAATTGGCACTTGGACTAGGATTGGGACTGGGACTGGGACTGGGACTGGGACTGTGACTGGAACTGGGACTGGGACTGGGACTGGGACTGGGACTAGGACTGGGACGGGAACTGGGACTGGGACTGGGACTGGGACTGGGACTGGGACTGGGACTGGGACTGGGACTGGGACTGGGACTGGGACTGGGATTGGGACTGGGAATTGTACTGGGACTGTCACTGAAAATCAAACTACATACTCAGAAAAATTCTAAAATTATGAGCGTACCTGTATTTAAGTATACAGTCCCATATTTTATGTTACGTGTAGTAGTCCTAAAAAATATGCTTTAAAAGGCTTCTAAAAACGCAAACTGCGCTTCACCATTGCATATTCTTTTTACACCACTCACAACTTCAATATAAAAGCGAAAAGTAGATTCATTCCATGCGAAATGCTTCTTCTTCCAAATTTTAACTTATTTCAAAAGTAAATTTTAAGCATGCCAAATAACCACTTGAATATGCCTAACAGTTGCTCTTTGCCATTTGGATATGTATTCGCATTTATTTTTGGGCAGCAAAGGGTAAAATTATATGTTTGGCATGTGGAAATGATATCATTGCCAACAATTTTTTACGTACTGTTTAAGGTTGTAACATTATGCAGTTGAAAATTATTTCAGTTGGTCCTGAATATTAGCATTTAAAATTTAACTACGTATTCTTTTTCAAGTGAGTATTTCAATATGTTTGAAGTAATTATCAATAATAATTTTAAAGTTTATCTTTATGTCGGTGCTCCACGCTGAGAAATGTGATCAGCTCTAATGTCGTATGCATCAGAGTATTGTGCTTGACCTTTCAGCCTTTTACTGCGTATGGAGGCTTTTATTGTATATCAGTTCCTGCTCATACTGCCTACTTCATATCACGATGGGACTAAGCTTTACGCCATCTATGTAGAAGGGGGAATCTCTGCCTTGCCAGAGCGACGCAATTGCAGATAATGCTTGTCATTCTGCAGCTCAGTGTCCCGTATAGTACCCAGTGAGAATTCGTAGGTCATCTCTGCTTAAATTAATGACTTAGGCTGATACATTTTTTGCTGGCAGTATGTGCTATGTGTCGAGGAGTTGGTAAGGCGCATGCAGCAGCTACTTCGCAAAATATGGGCGGACGAGTGCATGCCTGACGATTGGAACCTAAGAGTTCTTTGCCCAGTCCACTAGAAGTGGGATATTGCAAAATGCACCAACTATCGTGAAATCAGCCTTCTTAATATCACATATAAGGTCCTTTCAAGTGTATTATGCGAAAGACAGCACGAACAGCAGCTGCCTATATGCCGCTATGTCTGAATTGGTTTCCCCGTAAAACTTATTCGGCTGTGCAAAATGACGTTGAGCACCACCATCAGCTCAGTCAGAATTGGGAAGGACCTCTCCTAGCCGTTAGAAACTAAACGAGGTTTCAGACAGGGTGATCCCCTATTGTGCAATTTCTTTAATTTGATGCTGGAGAAAATTATACTAGTTGCAGAACTTAACCGCACTGGAACAATATTCTATAAACGCGTGCAATTACTAGCATATGCTGATGACATTGATATCATCGGTCTAAATACCCGCGCTGTTAGTTCTGCTTACTCCAAACTGGAAAAAGAAGCGGTAAAGATGGGTTTTATGGTGAATGAGGACAAAACGAAGTACCTGCTGTCATCGAGCAAAGAGTCAGAGCGTACGCGCCTTGGCAACCACACTGCTGTTGGCAGCCATAATTTCGAAATAGTAAAAGACTTCGTTAATTTGGGAACCAGCAACAATACTAGCAACAATATCAGCACTGAAATCCAGCGAAGAATCAATCTTGCCAATAAATGCTACTTTGGCCTAGCTTACTTTGAAAAGTAAAGTCCTCTCTCGGCGAACGAAAATCCTACTCTACAAGTCATTTTCCCCCTGTGGGTTAGGGGTTAGAATATGCCCACGGTAGGTATACCGGTCGTAAAAGGCGACCATAATACCATGGGTACCCAATCCATGAGTAAGGTGTTTTACTCGAAAGGTAGCAGGGTGGACGCGGTGTATCACCCTGTGGGACCCTAGGCAAGGTCTTTATAAAAACTGCTACCGCGGGAGCAGGAGAAGTCAGTGTGATCTGGTGCACTGCATCGAACGATGCTTTGTACTCATGTCTCACCTCCTGTCCTGGGATAGCCCCCTTGTGGGAGCATCGCGGTGGCTGTGGTTTAAAATAGAGTTCACCTATGACACACGCTCTGAGTAGACTTGTTTTCCCTTGGGGACCTAAGACCCAAGGGAATTCGGTCTCATGCTTGCCACGGCAGTCCCAATTTCATTGAGAAACTGACCCTGAGGGGCAGATGATAGGTTGGCCACATCCCTTAATTTGTGACAACCGGAGATGCCGGTTAAATAAGCTGCAAAAAAGTTGACGAAAGATGGTGAAGGAACGCATGTCTATCGTCAGCCGAAAAACAATCGATAATTGTACGAGTGGGCCGGTACTCATCTCGTCTTTTGAGATGTTTGAGGCTGCTTTAGACTGCGTAAGCGAATAGGAGGCTTTCGCTGTGTGGATGGCCACATCCTATATGTGGTAAGATTTGACGTTGTCAAATCACTGCAGTGTGGCGGACTGCAATACAAGGATGTTGCTGGGGCAGGTACTCGGTCACTTACAGGTCTGTGAGCGGAAAAGGTTGGACACATCCCTTAATTGTGGTAGGAGTTTATTTGGAGGCATATCGGAGCATAATTGTTGCGTAGTTGAGTGGAAATTGGAGCGAAATTAGTAGCAAAAATGGAAGCCAATAGTAGACAATATGGCACACAATGTTTGTCAACGTAGTGTGGCCTCAAGCGATGTCAAGGGGCATTGTTGAGGCGGGCACTCGGCACTCACAGGTCTGTGTGCGGAAAAGGTTGGTCACATCCCTTGATTTTAATTGTGATGGATTTTTAAGACGGAGCATAATTGGATGCCAAGCTCACTCTGTTTGTCAACGTAGTGCGGCCCTTTAAGCAATATCTAAGCAAAACCAAGATCCGTCGTTAACAATGTATTTATACATTGTTGTAACACTCCAGGACAGAAAAGGTTGGTCACATTCCTAAATTGCGACAAAAACACAATATCTCAATCTGGTTAACTTGTTAATCAGATATCGAGATATCCAAATCAATGAAAGAGGGATTCTGAGGCAAGCACGGAACTCGCGGTGGAGTTGCCGTGCAACCGGGTGCCATTACCCGAAAATGGAAGAGGAGGATGGATAGTCCTCCTCGGCCAAACCAAGGCTGGTTGACTTGAACACCCCAGCTCACCGATTTGGTACCAACTTGTTGGGCCGAAGATCAACGGAAATTGATCTGTGTTTTACACCGGAGGTAAGTCTTCACGACAGGGACTCCGTAAGCACGCACTGTCTACAAGTCATTTATCGTACCCGTCCTGCTATATGGGGCAGAAGCATGGAATGTTCGAGAGAAAAGTTCTTCGAAAGATTTATGGAACTCTACGCGTTGACGATGGCGAGTACCGAAGAAGATTTAATGATGAGCTGTACGAGCTATACGCAGACATCCAGCGAATTAAAACGCAGCGGCTGCGCTGGCTAGGCCATGTTATGCGAATGAAAGATTATGCTACGGCCAAGAAAGTGTTTCTATCGGAACCCGCCTATGGAAGCAAAGGTAGAGGGCGGCCCCCACTCAGGTGGAAACCAATTTAAACTCCCTTGGTGGGACCAATTGGCGCTGGTTGGCAGAGCGAAGGAGCGACTGGCGCGCCTTGTTGGACGGCCATAACCGTTTAGACGGTTAAGCGCCAATTAAGTAAGTAAGTAAGTAATGTGCTAATACTGGGCACTAGAAGTGTTAATGGCTTAAGAGGGCGTATTATTCATTTATTACAGACAAGGTATACACGATAAAACTTGCTATAAATATCAAAGGCTATCAATTTTTTTCGACAAATTGTTGGTTTTTTCAGTTATCGCATCACTATTAAATTTATCAAAGACCTATCGAAAAATTATCGATATGTTATCAAAAACTTATCTATATGTTATTGTTGGTTATATCGAAAATTAAACGAATTTTTATTGCAGCGGTACAAAGTTTCGATTTGTTATCGAAAATCTGCCTATTTGTTTCTGAAAAAATGTGGTTATCGTAAAGTTATCGACTGCAATTTGTTCTAGAAATTTCAACAATTTGTTAACGCGATGCTACCAAGTTGGCGATGTTTTCGAAAATTCATAAATTTTTTAGCAAAAGGTTATCAATATGCTATCGAAAAGATATCGATATTTTATCAGAATATTATCTGCATGTCATCTATATATTATCAACGACGCATCGACTTGCCATGAAAAATGTACCAAAAAATTTCAATATCAAGTCGATGATACATCTTAAGCCCATCCACACTAAGCAAGTTAGAAACAATTATGAAGCCGACGATGCAGCGACAAAATGCCAAAAAATCGAAAACAGGCAAAAATGAATATGAGATGCAAAGATGTACACAGCAACAAGAGCACATATAACCTTACATAAACCTCAGTTATATTTGTGTATAGCCAAATCCAATATGAGGTACGGAAACGAGAAATAAATAAGCAACTATTCGAGAAGGATATTCGTAAAAAGTCTTGAACCTGGGAGAAACAGGCGAACGAAGGAACTGAGAGTATAAAAGCAGCGCAAGCTTTGTAATAGTCAATCAGTTTGATTTTAAAATGTAGCAGGTAAAGTATGCGAATGTTTTAACTGTGAAGTACTACTACCATAGTCGTGATGTAAATTAAGAACAATTTCCTATACTGAATACTTGAGTTATTTATTCGACAATTCAGTGTTTCGGGCTATAACAGAACATACAGAATAATAAAGAATTTCCTAAGATTAGTTACACTAGTTTTTTAACTTTTTAAGCTCGTAGATAGATATAATAGCAATAATTTATTATTTTAATAATTTAATAGTTGTGGTAATAAGCTTAGAAACAAACTTAAATAAATAGCTCATAAAACTCCACTTTAACAAAGCACAAGCAATATGTTTATGAATCGTAACTATTTTCTTATTCCATAAACAACGTTCTGGTGCTATCAGCCAACTATTTATCTAAAAGAGCATAAAAACTTAGTAAAGAAATTTATTTCAATACTTACTCAAACACATATCTATGTACATGTGTGTATATATCAGAATTCTAAATTAGCTCAATTCAGCTATTCGCTTTTAACCAACATTGCAAATGAACATAAACCGCTGAACCACCAATAAACAAAGTAACAGCTACATCCATATGCTCTTTTAAAAACTTTTATAAATTGTTTAAATAGTGATGATGATGATGACGTTTATTTGTAATAGTGAACTATGATAACATTAAAAGTAAAAACAAACAAACACTTAACTAAAGACGTACTAAATTTGTTGGAACTGCTCTTGGTCACTTCTTGCATGCTGCTTTGAATTAGTGAATGATGTTTATGACGACAACACGATGACAATAACTATTGTTGAAGGATGTTGCAAGCGCGCACCAAGAATAAGTGAAAAAATAATAAAATGTAGCAACAATGTGAAGAAACAAGATAAATACAACTTTCTTAAAGAACGAAAGTTCAAAACACAGTGTTGCTCTGACTTCCTTTCGAACTGTTTTGTATTTTTCTATTCTTGCTTTTTCTTTTATTTTTTGTTATATGTACCCTTCCTATTGAGTTCTTACATGAATCTTAGTTAAACATATTGAACTTCTATTCTGATGGACATCATTGTGGACGGAAAGTGCCACGTTGCATTATTGTTTTAAATAAACCAACTTGATTAACCCATAGTTAGTAATATTGGGTCTGATGAGCACTTGAGAACTCAAATTAGGTTGAAGTGGCTGTTGTAGTATTAGGAAAATACAACATTATCCCTACTCTTTAAAACATTTAACGGCTTTCAAGCTCTTGAGGTCATACCACACGACATGGCATAGATTACTTAACGCCGGGCAGCTGCAGATGTGGTGGTCCACCGCATCCTTCTCTTCCTCATATGCACAACTCCTACAGCATCGACGCTAGGGCACTCCTAGGCTTTTTGTATGCCTACCAAAAAGGAAATGCCCAGTGAGTACTGTTATATATATTTAAGTTTTATCAATGTTTAGGTCATAAACGTGACGGGATCTCTTGAAATCGTATTTTGATCAGGTTTGCTTAGATGTCCGACACTGTGATGTTTATAGTCATTTTTCGTTGGCTTTATGTTAGGTGTACACTTTTAGTAGCGGATTACACGTGGTAAAAGGTTATTCCTAATCTTTCTTTGTCAAGAAGAATCTGCTTTGTGGTTATTTTCCTTACAAGTTTACAGTTACTCTTGCCCGTGGTGGTGCAGATTAATTTGCACCACTCAGCTTCCCCCTCGCTCGACCTAACGAAATACATTGCAGAAAACGGAGTGGACATAGCTCTAATCCAAGAACCCTGGCTGGATAGGGGCAGGGTTTGCGGATTAGGGCTAGACGGCTACCACCATAGGGTCAAATTAGAGCAGGCATTGTAGCTAAGAAAAATATGAATCTATTTATATCTACACAGCACTGCAACGGAGACCTCGTCACTGTAGTATGCGAACAAAAGCATGGGCGCAAGCTGCTGCTATTGTCCGCATACTTCGCGTACGAGGGGAACACGCCACCACCGACACCAGTCCGCGAAGTTCTGAAGTTCGCGGAAACGCATAGAACCGCCCTTGTCATCGGCTGCGACGCCAACGGACATCATGAGCTATGGGGGAGCAACGACAGAAACGCAAGAGGTGAGCCCATTTTTGACTACTTACTTACTACTAACCTAATTGTATGCAACAAAGGCAACCAGCCAACGTTTATGAATAGAATTAGAGAGGAAGTCATAAATATCACCCTGGCTACAGACTCTTCCACTGTAAGAACCGATGACTCGAGAGTGCCAGACACATGCTCCTTCTCGGACCACAGTAGGATACTCCTCAGTATCGATCTTGAAGTGGAAGTTCCCCGGCCATACAGAAATCCGAGAGAAACAGACTGGAACAAATATTCTGAAGTAGTGTCTCACAAACTGGCATCCACGGAAATGGAAGCCAGACGGGGAGCTAGCAATATAGACAGAGCGGTAAACCGACTGACAACGATATTGAAAAGCATTTTTGAAATCTGTTGTCCCCTTAGTAGACCACTGCTAAGACCTAGAACTACGTGGTGGAACACAGAGCTAAGCCAGCTCAGGTCAACAACAAGAAATCTCTTCAACAAAGCCAAACATAGCCGGCTGGAAGAGGGCTGGGATGCCTACAGATGTAGCTTTAACAAATACAAAAGCTGCACCAAGAAGGCAAAAGGGATATCAAGGGAATAATACTGTGAGAACTTGGCGACAACAAATGAGGCATCAAGACTTCGCAAAATCCTATCAGGATCTAGGAAGTCTGACGGCTCATGGACCGCCTTCAGTCAGGAAACTCTAGAGGGCTTGATGAAGACACACTCTCCGGGATGCATGAATACCACAGGCACGCCGATTCTTGCATATCCTCCGGAAACCGACGTCACGGACATCGTTGACCGGGATAAAATATCATGGGTTATAAAATCATTCGAACACTACAAATCTGCGGGACCGGATAGTGTGATACCGGCTATGTTACAAGCCGCTTGTGAAGAAATGATACCACATCTATACGGCATCTTCTCAAGATGCCTACAAGATGGTTATGTACCCGAAGCCTGGAGAAATGTACGGGTGGTTTTCATTCCCAAAGCAGCAAAACTAAACCACTCGGAAGCCAAAGATTATAGACCAATAAGCCTCTCCTCCTTTATCCCTAAAGCACTGGGGAGACTTATCGATCTACATATTAGAAACAATGCCCATCTCTGGCGGATAGATGCAGCTCAGCATGCATACCTAAAAGGCAAATTGGTTGAAAGTGCCCTTCATGGGGCAGTCAGTGCCATCGAGAACTCACTAAGCTGCAAGGAATACACGTTGGCAGCTTTCCTCGACATTGAGACAACGTGAAGGCGGGGGCCGTCTGCAAGGCTCTTACACAATATGGAACCCAAAACTATATAGTTGCATGGATCGATTCTATGCTTAGGAGTAGAGTTGTCAACGCTTCTTTAGGGACTGGTTCTATTGGGAAAATGACCACCAGAGCACCCCCCAAGGCGCGGTGTTATACCCTCTTCTCTGGATACTGGTGGTCAATGAAATTATTGAAATCTGTAGGATAAAAGGAAGAAATGTAGTTGCGTACGCCGATGACTTAGTGATTCTGATCATAGTCAAATTTTTGCCAACTATCAGCGAACTCATGGAATCAGTGCTTTGCGACATTTCGCGATGGGCAGGGCAAAATGGGCTGGGGGTAAACCCAAAAAAACCGAACTTGTCCTGTTCACGACAAAGACAAAAATACCCTCCTTTAACTTACCGAGGCTAAACGGCACAACGTTAAACCTATCTTCGGAAGCGAAATATCTTCGAATTATACTCTATTCGAAGTTAAGCTGGAGAAGGAACGTTCAAATGAGATCAAGGTAAGCTCTCGCAGCATACTACGCATGAAAAACGGCTTTTGGGAGGAACTGGGTACTGGCACCGCATGTCATTCATAGCATGTACAGCACACTCATTCGACCGATACTAACATATGGAGCTCTAGTCTGGTGGAAGGCGCTAGACAAAAGGAGTAATCAACAGAGGATCGGTAAGATACAAAAGCTGTCATGCCTGGGAATGTCAGGCGCCGTGAGCAGCGCACCTCAGGAAGAGCTAAATGCAATCTTTGACTTAACGCCTCTACAAGTCTTCTTGTAGGGATTAGGCGCTAGAGGAGCTCTACGACTAAGAGAATCCAAGGTGTGGAAAACAGCTAAGCACGGACACGCTACTGTTCTGGATGATATGACAAAGGGGCAATTAAGTTTTTTCTAAAAGAAATTTGATCACATATCTTCATATGCAATGCAGATTCTCGGATGCGACATTTATAATTTCCTAAAATGCGTAATCTCTGTTTTTGCAGAAGCTAATACACTCACAAAAATCGCCGTACTTATTTAACAAACTAAGTTTCTGCCAATCTACACGGACTTCGAATGTATTAGTTACGAATTTTAAGTACACAACGTCATCCTGAATGTTCTTTGTCAGTACAATCCGTCTATGAAACTCACTCCCATACGCGACTAAAGCTATTATGAAGCAGGATGTTTTAAGCAGGCAGTATTATCTTTTCTCAACCCTTAACTTTTAGTTATATATCCTTATCCTTGTCACAAACATTTTGAACTGAGGATGTTTAATTGTTAAAGAATAAGTTTATTATCTTTCTAACTCTTTTATTTACATTATACTATATTAGATTATATTATATTATATTACTCCACTTTTAATTTTGATAATGTAATGCGATTAACTATGTCATACTTGTACAAAAAACTCAAATAATGAAATGAAATTAAACGGAATAATAACCGACCTAACATCCAAAACAGACCACATCATAGGGTTTTGGACTTCCAGTTCAGAACATACGATATCTTTCAAGGGACGAATGTGAAGTAGGCTACACGACGGCAGGGGTATCACAATATATACCGACGGCTCGAAAATGGAAAGGGGAATTGGAGCTGGGATGTACTCGACACATCTACAGCTAAGCCAATCATTCCGACTTGCTGACGCATGCAATGTATTCCAAGCCGAGGTCTATGCCATAGACAGAGCGGCAAAGCTGCTACAATATAGCGCGGTCTCCAACACCGACGCAACAATCTTTGTTGACAGCCAAGAAGCCTTAAGGGCCTTAGAGTTCAACATGATAAAATCGGACATCGTGCGAAGGTGTAGAGCCTCTCTGGATTCTATAAGTCATCTCAGTGTCTCCCTTTGCTGGGTCCCTGGGCCCAGCGGCATTGAAGGGAATGAATTCGCGGATGAGGTGGCCAGGAAAGGTTTCAACTTAGACATAAGTGAGGTGGACAGCTCCGTCCGACCACCGCTGAGTTGTCTCCTAGGCAGAATTGACGAATATGAGAACAGGACAACGGACTTGCTATGGACCAATAGGGTTGATTCCTCAAGGTACTTATGGCCATGCTTGGATAGGAAGGGCACCAGATTCCTTCTCAAACTGAACAAATATGCGATGAGGATACTTACGGGTGTCATCACAGGTCATTGTGCTATCGCACCAATGCTCCGACGGTGACGAATACCAACAAGCTCCCTCTGCAGAAGCTGTCAGAATGAGGAGGAAGTGGAGCCGATCTACCACTTTCTCTGCCGATGCCCAGCGCTTCAAAGAAGAAGGCTCAGATTTCGACAGCGTGGTAGAGGTTGGGAAGGTGGACGTCTCACGTCTTCTTGGGTTCATCAGGGAAAGCAAGTGGTTCGTTGAGGACAGCTTGGAGGTAATGGGGCTAAACGAATTTGCCGCCACCCTATACTTATTGAGGGCACTCACATGGACCAAAATGTCTCCGAGTGGAAGTGTGGGTTTCAGCCACGCACTCTCTCTTAACCTACCTAACCTAAGCAGCAGATTACTTTTGGTAAAGAGTTATACCTAATCGTTCTTTGTCAGGAAGAATCTGCTTGGTTGTCCCCTTTCTAACAGTGCCCTACAGTTTTCTTCAATATGCCTGTGTTCCGGCACTCACGTTGCGCCATCTTTTGAAGAAGAAATCAGCTACAGTTTGATAGTAAGTTCAATGCGTGAAAATTTAATTCATCGCCAGTTAAAGGTTAAGTAAAACTCCTTCGCCCCCATTGTTAGTAAGAAGACAAGAAGAAAATAAATACAACTTATGTTAGTGTGAAGGCTAGTAAACATGTAGTTGTAGTTTAGTTTCCCATTTTGTAGTCAATGGTATGTCCAAAGATGATAAAACGTAAAACTTTTGTAGAGAGGTGCTTAAATGTAAAGTGTTTATTTTTCTAAAATTTTGTAAATAAATCTACTCGCTTCTGCAGAAACAAAAGAAAAATTATGCAAATATTTAAAGAGCATTAGAAAGAATTTTCAATTTAGCAAAAATGCGCAGTTTTCCAAAAATTTCTATTTTGCTCTGCATTTGTACGTTTTATCTTAACGCTTAATTGTGTACAAGTTGGACATTGAATACTTTGAAAGTAAAGAAAAACTTTTCTATTAAACAAAGTCTAATCAGTGCAACAGGGACGCATTCTTATACAACGCACACCTATTGGCCAACTTTTAAATTTAATCTCAACTTCGGCTTTAATTATAGACTTTTGCTTTACATTCTTTAGATGGGAACTATTTCCATATTATTATAATACCATAATAAATTCTGTAGGGATGATTCCATGACTACTTTGGTATTTATTTAGAAATTATTTCGAGACCATACCCTGATAATTTCTGATATTTTTAAGAGACATTTTGAGAGCTATTATCCAACTTTTCCGGGCGATGAACCTCTCTTCTGAGCCAAATATGTTGGCATTATACTCGATTTCAAATTAACCTACAAAACGAATATAAAGGTGAAATCAATTAAAGCTCTGGTACTACGATTAAGAGAATCCAACATGTGAAAGATAGTCCAAATACGGGCAAGCGACGATATTTCGTTATATTATGGCATGACAAGGAAACAACTAAGGAGTCATAACTGACCTAAGATCCGACAGCAACCTTAAAAACTATGATTTTTGTCATCCAGGCGCAGAACATAAGTTATCCCTCTTGGAGTAATGGTAATAAGGGCTAGAGTGGTATCACAATCTACACAGGCGGCTCGATGTGGAAAAGTAAACTGGAGTTGGAGTACTCAAAGCATCTGCAGGCAAATCAATCGTACCGACTTCCTGACTCATGCAGTGTCTTCCAGGTGGAGGTCTATGCCATAAATAGAGTAGCTCTATTGCTTCGGGATAGTATGGTCCTAGATTACCAATCCTTTTCGACACCTAGACTGCTCAAGGTACTCAAATCCAACGTATTAATGTCGGATATATTTCGGAGATATCGAGCTTCGCTGGCGTTCACAAGGCATCTCAGTGTCTTTGTTTGCTGGGTCCCTGGGCGCAGAGATATTTAAGGAACTGAATTTGCAGATGAGATGGTCAGGAAAGGTTCCGTGGGATAGCAAGGAGTAGCAGATAAAGGTAAAAGACTTTAAAAGGATTGCTGTAGGCCAACCGGATTGATTGCAATGCTCAAAGTCTTTCTGGCAATGTTTGGACAAAAAAAAGGCACCAGCTGCCTTCTCAAGCCAAACAAATCTCTAGTGAGAGCACTGCTCCGACGGTGGCTCATATAAACAAGCTCCCACTGCATAAGCTATAAGAAGGTGAGGAGGAGGCTGCTATACAATACTGAAAACATGGCGACGCGGATTTCTGGGTGATCGGTTTTTTTGACAGTCTGACAGAGGTTTGAAGGTGCATACTTCACTTCTACTTAAATTCGACAAAGAAAGCAAAATCTGGTTGGACTACTGTGCTGCCACCCGGCACTCTCCGATGCCACTTACAGTGGACGCATGCCCTCTTAATCTGACCTTATCCAACCTAGATCAAAATTGAGAAATCATAAAACGCTCGCTAGTTAATCACATTTTCCTCTAAATTTTTTTCGAATTTCAGGAAAACTTTGTTTGATACAGCAAAAACACATTCCACATGAAAAATGCTGCTTAATGCTCCTGGCAAGTTTTTTGTGTGTATGTAAATATGCATTCATATTCATTTATGTATGCTTCTGGGAATGTCAGCACAATATTTAGTTGGCCGTTTTCAATTAAGACGCCACCAACTGCAATAGCGCGACAGTCGTTGGATGACAAACCAAGCAAATTTGTACGCAACAGCACAAAAAGTATGAGAATATAAGAAATGTGGCTTGCGATTGAAATTTGAAGTTGTGGCAGAAATGGCAAAGCAACCTGCAAGCATAGTGTATTCCATTCTAAAAAAAGTGCTAGCATTTAGCTAGTACTTATGACAATGTATTGCTAAAGAAAGCAAGCCATGGAGGGTAACTGTTGCTATTTTTCACACGCGAAAAAAATTTAAGATTTTTGTTCTAATTTTAATTTCATGTTTTATTACTCAGCTGAGTAGAGCTTACAGAGTATATTAACTTTGATTGGATAACGGTTGGTTGTACAGGTATAAAGGAATCGAGATAGATATAGACTTCCATATATCAAAATCATCAGTATCGAAAAAAAATTCGATTGAGCCATGTCCGTCCGTCCGTCCGTCTGCCCGTTAACACGATAATTTGAGTAAATGTTGAGGTATCTTGATGAAATTTGGTATGTAAGTTCCTGGGCACTCACCTCATATCGCTATTTAAAATGAACGCAATCGGACTATAATCACGCCCACTTTTTCGATATCGAAAATTTCAAAAAACCGAAAAAGTGCTATAATTCATTATCAAAGACGGCTAAAGCGATGAGTCTTGGTAGGTGGGTTGACCTTATGACGCAAAATAGAAAACTAGTCAAATTTTTAAATTGGGCGGGGGAACGCCCACTTTTAAAAGAAGCTAATTTAGAAGTTTTGCAAGCTGTAATTTGGCAGTGGTTGAAGATATCATGATAAAATTTGGTAGGCGCGTTACTCCTATTACTGTGTGTAATATAAAAATTTGCAAAATCGGATAACGAACACACCCACTTTAAAAAAAAATTTCTAAGTAAAATTTTAACAAAAAAATTTTATATATTTACAGTATATAAGTAAATTATGTCAACATTCAACTCCAGTAATGATATGGTGCAACCAAATACACAAATAAAAGAAAATTTCAAAATGGGCGTGGCTCCGCCCTTTTTCATTTAATTTGTCTAGAATACTTTTAATGCCATAAGTGGAACAAAAAATTTAGCAATATTTGTGAAATTTGGTAAGGGCATAGCTTCTATGACGATAACTTATTTCTGTGAAAATGGGCGAAATCAGTTGAAGCCACGCCCAGTGTTTATCACAGTCGACCGTCTGTCCTTCCCGCTTTTTCGATATCGAAAATTTCGAAAGATGAAAAAAATTCCATAATTGTCTACCAAATACGAAAAAAGGGATGAAACAAGCTAGTTAGATTGGTTCTTTGATACAAAATATAACTTTAGAAAAAACATTGTAAAATGGGTGTGACACCTACCATATTAAGTAGGAGAAAATGAAAAAGTTTTGCAGGGCGAAATCAAAAGCCCTTGGAATCATGGCAGGAATACTGTTCGTGGTATTATATATATAAATAAATTATCGGTACCCGACAGATGATGTTCTTGGTCACCCTGGTCCACATTTTGGCCGGTATCTCGAAAACGCCTTCACATATACAAATAAGGGCCACTTCCTTTTAAAAGCCTCATTAACACCTTTAATTTGATACCCATATCTTACAAACACATTATAGAGTCACCCCTGGTCCACCTTTATGGCGATATCTCGAAAAGGCGCCCACCTATAGAACTAAGGCCCATTCCCTTTTAAAATACTCATTAACACCTTTCATTTGATACCCTTATCATAAAACCACATTCTAGAGTCACACCTGGTCCACCTTTATGGCGATATCTCGAAAAGGCGTCCACCTATAGAACTAAGGTCCGTACTCTTTAATACCCTTCATTTGATACCCATGTCATACAAACACATTCCAGGGTTACCCTAGGTTCATTTTCTTACATGGTGATTTTCCCTTATTTGGCAAAGGATAAAGGAAAATCGTCCCAAAAAACGTCACCCTTGGTCTAAAATTTGGTCCATATTTCCCAAACGTATGTGATATGTAATTAAAAACCATTTATAAACCATCTACGAAAACCCTACGAAACCAACACAGCTAAGCTCTCAGCTGAGTATGTAATGTTCGGATACTCCAGAACTTAGCCTTCCTTACTTGTTTTTTTCTTGCATATTTCTTCTCCTTGGTTTGCATAGCTGCCGCGAGCTTGAGAAAGAAGTAAACAGCAAGTCCAAAAAGGACGATAAATCCTACAACACTGTAGAAACGTTGATTTTGTATGCTGACTTTAGATTTTTCGTCTACTTGGCTTGAGATGTCGTCAACGAATGGCAAGTAGATTTATGCAAAGTCAGCTTAAATTTCAAATACCCACTTATTTAACTGCTCTGTGTTCCTCTTGGTAGAGCTGACGCGGTTCAGTGGCTACCGCTCTATGAAGTATGCGCGTACATATTTTGATAAGTATGTAATGAAATAGGAAAGACAAAAACTTCTTTGATTTTGTTATGCGTTTTTTTCGCGCATTTTTTGTCGCTATTGTAAATTAATTGTTTCGTACAAAATTTTCTGTCTCTTTACATTATTTTCAATCTCCTTCTGGGTATTATTTTTTCTGAGTTGTCATCGCTGTTCCACTTTTTAATGCTTAATTGCAAATTACGCTAAAAATGGTTGGATGATCGTGAGTGTAGTTTTGAGTGTAACAATTTTAATTTAACACTTTTAAAATTTACGCCGATAGTAACAGCAACTGCTGCAGAGTATGCAACCTTGCTGACAGCTGTCATGGAATTAGTTTTAAAATAGTGGAGTTAATTAAATTGCTTTTTTTTTGTTTCTTAGTATTAGGTCGATTTCATCTTGGTTGTTGTTGTATCATTCACCGGCTGGCGGAGATCGTAAATGTCAGTACTATATTGGGGACCCTTGCAATCGTTTCTGAGATACCTCCCGTTTAGCTAGAACTAGGAACTTACAGAACCCGATTACAATTCAACACAATGGAAAACAAGTACGAAAGTCTAAGTTCGCTTGAAACCGAACATTACATACCCAGCTGAAGAAAGAGTGGCTTTCAGGCAATTTCGCTCATTTTGAGAGAAAACAGTTGTAGCTATGAAAAAATTCTTTATGCTAAATTTCGTTCGGACTGGGAGATTTTTGTTCGACTTATGACAATTTCACTAACTCGACTTAGGCTAAAACTTAGTTGTAGCTCAAGTTGGCCCAGATTCGAGGCTAAGTTTTTTTTTCGGTTTCAACAACTTAGCTGCTAAACTCATTTGACATACAAAAACCCTATCAGCTGTTTTATACATAGTAGTATTTTTGGCTACGTTTTAATTACACACCACCCAGTGATTTCACGCAATAGCGGGTTTGTTATATTTGCATAATGAAATAAGTATCAATATTGCCATTTAATTCGACTCAAAATTTGTACTAAAGCAACAATATTGAAAGTCAAGAATAAGCCAGCTGACAGGTAGGCTAATTTGTGACTGAGCTAAGCATTGGCGGAGAATGTAGGTAGGTTGAACTGGCCGATCCATGAGGACTTCACATAGACTGATTGAGTCCGTAGTGTTACCAGAAGTTTGTTTTAACGACGAAACTGAAAACCCCTATCAAAAACCAGGACCTATGTTATAAAATAACTCCGTCATCTTGGCAAATACTAGAAGTTTCCTAGGACTTAAGGCACTTGCTGCTTCTAGATCTGACAGCTGTATCACTCCTAATAGCTGGAGTCTTAGCCTGGCAAATGCAGGGCACGAGCACAGAACGTGCTCGATCGTTTCCTCCTCCAACCCGCACTTCCTACATCTGCTATTACTGACCAAGCCTAATTTAAAGGCATGTGACGCCAGAAGGCAGTGTCCAGTCAGAATACCCGTCATGAGTCTACAGTCCTCTCTTTTTAATGATAGAAGCAACTGTGTTAGTCTAAGGTTGTAAGACTTACACATAATCTTCGACACTTTACAGCCCCGCGCTTGAGTTTCCACGCCTTTCCCGCTTGGTCGATCATGTGCACCTCTTGCCTTCGCTTAATCTCGCCCAATCTAATTGTGACACCTACGGAGCAAGCTTCAAAGGATGCGTCCTTTTTAGCTAGTTCGTCCGCTTTTTCATTCCCATCTATTCGCATATGCCCTGGGACCCAATATAGATGTATGCTTCTCCCTGTCCCGAGTCTCTCCAGAGACTGCTTACACTCTAACACGCATTTAGATACTGTGCTATGTGAGATTATTGCCTTAATTGCTGCTTGACTGTCAATATAAAAGTTAAAACGGTTGCAGCTTAAGCTATTATCTTTCAGGGTTTCTACAGCTTTGGTTACGGCTAATATTTCCGCTTGGAAAACGCTACAGTAATCCGGCAGCCTGTAGGATCTGCTTATTTCCGGATCAGCGCAGTATACCGCAGACCCTACTACCTCCACTAATTTGGAACCATCGGTGTAGACATGTATCGCCTCGTCCGCCATTTGCGCACCCTTGCGCCAACCGTCCACCTCTATTGTGGCCTTAAGATCTCCTCGAAGCGCAGATAGGGAATCATGTAGTCTGTTCATCGTGTGATTGATGACGCTATACTACTTTGGCCGAAGCACCGAGTCCGGTTGCGGTCGTTAAAGCTTTGTTCTTTGCTACCAGGTCTACAGATGGGATGCGCAGAATGGCATACAGTTCAGCCGTCGCGGTTGTTTTCAGGGCTCCCGTAATGCTAAGCATCGACAGTCTGCATACCCCCTAAAATTTTTGAGGTATTTGTTTTTTGTGTGGCTTTCCACCAAACAAGAATTCCATAGTATAGATTAGGGCTTACAATCGCTGTAAAAACCCAATGAGAAAGAGAGGGCGATAGGCCCCGACGTATACCCCAGCATTCTTTTACATGCATATAGTGCCGTTGAGGCCTTCTTGACCCTCTCCTCCACGTTGAGCTTCCATGACAGCTTACTGTCTAGGATGATTCCTAGATATTTTTGTGCAAGGTTTCTCCTGTACGGTCACCCCTCCTAACTTAGGGCTGGTCCAGTTTAGGACCTTGTACCTCTTTGTAAGCAAGACCATGTCCATCTTCTCCGCATTGATTTTCAACGCGACATTAGATGCCCAGGTATGAATATCCCGAAACGCCCGATCTATCAAGAACTAATCGTTGGAAGGCACATTCCACTTATGACAATTGCAACGTCATCTGCGTAAGCCGTAAGTTTTACGGGTCCCTCACCGAATTGGCTGAGCAGTTGGTTGATGACCAGCGTCCACAGCAGAGGTGATAGCACCCCTCCCTGCGGCGTGCCCCTGTCCCTTTGATTTCGTGGCCTCGTACAATCCCCATTGTGATGTAATCTTTCTGCAATTTAACATGCAGCCGATCCATCTGATTAAGACAGGATGTACTTTAATGTAATTAAGACCATCCATAATCGCCCATTTTTCAACATTATTGAAAGCCCCGGTAATGTCCAAGAAGGCTCCTAGAGCATACTTGTTATATTCCAGGGATTTCTCTATGCTTATTACCACCCTATGCAATGCGGTGTCTACCGAATTGCCTTGGTGTACGCATGCTGTGTTGTGGAGAGCAGCTTTCATCCACGTTGGCCTTTATGTACACATCTATCAGCTCTCAAAGTTTTAAGCAGAAATAATGTTAAGCTAATGGGTCTATAGTCTTTGGGATACACGTGACCGATTTCGTGACATTTCTTTTACCTGTCTTCTTAGAAGGCTCAGCTCATTGCTCCACCATGGCGGCTTTGCTTTTCCTCTGAATCTTCTTAGAGAGCAAGCTTGTGTTATACGCAGTCATAAGAGTCCTTGTTAGGAATTCATTCGACTCCTCCAGTTCCTCTACATTAGCAACCTCTTTGGGTTGTCCCAGTTTTTTTTCCACATGTTTCTGAAATTTAGTCCAGTTCGTTATCAAGGGTTTCTAAAGGTTCCTCCTTTCTCTAACCTCTTAGGGGATGCTGTAGCTGATATACACATGGTCGGTCAAGAACCATCCATCATATGACCAACCGCCCTTGCGCCATTCCTCCTGTACTTACCTTTTGCACTCCATCGGTGGAACCTCCGCAGCATGGGCCATGTAGCAGGACGCCAGGACAAATGCCTGCTTATTCTTTTTCTCAACGGCCACCGCTACGAGATCCTCAGGGGTGTAATTAGGCAGCATATATGAATGCAGCTGTTTCCTTACCATTACTACAGCTCGCAGCCGTCCTTCCGTTTGCGCTCAGTAAACGCCAAACCCTCGCGCGCTAAGTCCAGAAACCTTTCCTCCCGATGAGAGCCACAGCTCCTGGAACAGCGCCACGTCAAACGAACCCTCCTCAAGGGTTAGGAGGAGTTCGTTCGACTCCACTTTACTGTGTTGGAGGTTTATCTGTAGGACTCGCAGCACCATTGGGCTGTTTGTGCCCCTCCAGCACCTTCGTCTTGACGTCGTCGACCTCCCTTTGCCCTTTTGATTTAGAGTATTCGAGGCCCCCTTCAGCCTCTCGTGACAGTTGTGCCGGGTGTTCCTCTGTGCGAGTCGCAGCACCATTTAGCGGTTGTCCTCTTCTAGCACGTTCGTGGTGACGTCGGGGACCTCCCCACTCTTTTTTCCTTAGGCTTTTGAGGTCCTTTTCCACTTCGCCCACCTCTTGCGTGTTAGGGTTTTTATCCTCTGGGCTTCTTTTCCGGAGTCGCATGTAGATTTTGCCAATGCCAAAAGACATTTTGCCAAACTGCGTGTACAAAATATCCTCCGCCTGCTTGTTTATTTGGAAGATGTAGAACTCGGTAGGCCGCGATACAGTAAGTACCTTCCAATCCTGTATCGGTATGTTCGGATTCTGATTCTGCAGAAGTCGCAGTGTATCCTCCGACTTCATCACGCATGGTATCCATACCTTAACTTTTGGTACCGTGCGGATTTGCGCTTTATCCACCACCTCAACTGCGCGTTCGTGTCTTGCCTTTGGAGGTTTGGAACCACTTCCTCCAGCCACCGCAAGCTCGCGATATTGTAGCACGCTATCATCTTCACCCATTATACCATCCCCCCGAATCAAAGGTTGGAAGGGGCTTACTTGGTTGTTCCCGCATCATCTTAAGCATTAAGCTAATAAGCTCCCTTTCCACAGATCTCCACCTTTCAGTAGTCATTGTCCGAAATGACTGCTACGATCAACCAGCGCCACAGTCAGTGACTGCTTTGCCACATCACTCATCTCCTCGGCAAAGCAGGAGTCTTAGTGTTATCTCCCTTTGGCACCTCCGAGAAAGCCGGAGTCCTTAGCGTTAACTCCTCTTTGGACCCTCCGAGAAGCCGGAAGTCTTTAGCGTTATCTCCCTTTGGCTTATCTCCTACTTCCGCAATTGGCACTTCCCTCTGACTCGCTAGCTTTCGAAGTAGTTGCTACCTCGATATTGGAGCCAATCTGTCTTACAGCTTTGGGCCTACTTGTCTTGTCTATGCGACTGCCCTGCCTCGCGGCTCTAGGACTGGGTCCTTTCTGCTTCTTGAAGGTAGGCTTGTCGCCTTCCGCCGAACGTTGCCTCTTCATTCTGCCATTCGACGCTTCTTCCTCCTCGTACCGGTTGCAGAACTTCTGTTACCGGTTTCTGCAGCAAACCTTTTGAAC
>JARSSU010006311.1:0-58658 GCA_029619165.1 Eurosta solidaginis
GATGATTTTTGATATTAGAGTTTTTGAATGGATTTTATTTTTATTTTAGTTGAGAATTTTGTTGTAATGAATTTTTTTTTTTTATTTTGAATTGTTTTTTGCAATTTTTTTTGATTATTTAGTTTTTTTTAGTTTTTTTTATTTTTTTTAACGTTTTGGATTGTAGTTTTAGTAATTTTTTTTTGTTTTTGGATGATTTGGATTTTTTGATTTTTTTTTTTTTTTTTTATTTGATTTGATTTGTATCTTGGGAGAAGTTTGTGATGAGAATTTTTTTTTTTTCTTTGGATTTTTGGATCTTTTATTTTTTTTATTATTTTTGTTGCATTTTTATTTTGTATTTTTTTTTTTTCTTTTTATTTTGCGTATTGTTTTTTTTTTGAATCTTTTGGGGATGTTGGTATTGAATGTTTGTTTCTTTGTTATTTATTTTGATGGTTTTGATATATTTTGATTGTTACTTTTATGTATTATTTGAGGATTTTTTTTGGATCTTTTGATTCTTTTTATTTTTTTGGAATGTTCTTATTTTTTGTATTTTTTTTTTTTTTTGAATTTTTGTGATTTTTTTATTTTTTTTATTGATTTGTTATATATTTGAGGATTTTTGAGTATGATTTTTTTTTTTTTTTTTTTTTTTTTATTTTGATTTTTGGTTTTTTATTTATTTTATTGTGATTTTATTCATGATTTTGATTTTTTGTATTTTGAAATTTTTTTTTTTTTTTTATGCGGGATTTGGAATTCTGATTTTTTAATTTTTGGCACTTTGATCAGCTTTTTTTGATTTCTTTTTATTTTTTTTGATGAATCTGTATGATTGCATTTTGGATTTTGTTTTTTGTTGGATTTGTTTTTTTCTATTTTTTTGCATTTTCTGGAATTTTTTTTTGAATTTGTAATGACGTGATTTGGTATTTTTTTTTTTTTATATTAATTTATGACTGTTTTTTTTGATGATAGGGATTTTATTTTGGATGTGAGATTTTTTGGATCATTTTGGAGTTTATTTACATAATATGATTTTTTTGTTGTATGAGAAATTGATGTAGTTTTTGTTTTTGCTGCTTTTTTTGTATTATGTTTTTTTTTATATTGTTTTGCTTTGTGATTGACATGTACTTTGTATTTGCCTTGATTTGTATTTTTTTTTTTTGGTTTAGTTGTATTATTTCCTTTTTGGTAACTTTTGATTTTTTTTTTTATTTGTTTGTATTCTTTGTATGACTTATATTGACTTTTGGGAATTTTGGTTTACTTCTGTGAATTTTGTACTTTATTTTTGAGCTTGTTGTTTTTGATGAGTTATTTTTGGATTGAGTCTTTGGTGATGTTGTATTGATTTTGTTTCGTATTTTTTGTTTGAATTAATATTTTTTGAGTCTGGGAGGGATCTTTTTTTTACTTGGGTTAGGTTTTTTGTTTTTTCATTATTTTCATTTTCTCTTCGTTTTTTTTTTTGGGAATTTTTTTTTTTTTTCTTTTTTAGTTTTACACTTTGTTTGTATTTTTGGATCTTTTTTTTGTTTTTATTTTTGATTTTTTTTTTTTTGATTTGGATTTTTTTTTGGTACTTTTGCTGGATTTTGATTTCTTTGGTGATTTCTTTCAATTGTTATTGGTCATTTTTGGTATTTGGATTGTGAATGTTTCTTTTGTTTGACTGGATGAATTTTGGGGATTACTGATCGTTTATTTTGATTTTTCGGATTGATTTTTTTGACTGATTTTATTTTTTTCTTTTTTTTGGAGTTGGGGGACTTTTCTTTGGATGCTTTTTTTATTTTTTTTGGTATGGATTATATTACTGTTCTTTGTTTTTATCATGTTCGGATATTTTTTTTTTAGAGGATATTGCATTTTTGATTGATTGATTGAATTTTTGTTATTTAGTTTTTTTATGTCAGTTTTTGTTTTTTTTTTTTTATCTTTTTGTATTGTTATTGGGAGATTGTATTGGTGATGTGTGATTTTGAATAGTATTGTTATTGAGTTGATTAAGTTCTTGTTTTGTTTAGTTTTTTTTCTATTTGATTGTTTGGTTTTTTTTTTTTGTATTGAGGATTTTTGTTTTTTTTTTTTTTTTTTTTTTTTTTTTTTTGTATTAGTTTGGATCTTGAATTTGAATTTTTTTTTTTTTATTTGAGTTTTTGTTGTGAATCTCTTGGAATTTGTATGGAATTGAGGATTTTTTGAATTGATTTTGTCTCTTTTTTATTTATGATTTTGGAATTTGGATTTTTGATTTTGATTTTTTTTTTGATTAATGTTTGATTTTTTGGTTATTTTTTTTTTTATGTTGAATGTTGTTGTAATTTTTTTTTTTGATTTTTGACTTTGATTTTTTATGTGTGATGATTGATTTTTTTATTGTGGATTTATTTTCTTTTTTTTGATTGATTTTTTTTGTTTTTTGATTTTGGGATTTTGGAATTGATGATTTTTTGCTTGATGTCAACTTTTTATTTTGAATATTTTGATTTGGATTTGTGATTTTTTCTCTTTTTTTTTTTTTGTTTATTGATTTGAAACTTTCAAGATTTCTCTATATTTTTTTACTGATTTATTGACTTTTTTTGTGAATGGATGAGATTTTGGTGATTTTTGACATTTTTATTTTTTATTTTTTTTTTGTTCATTATTTTTTTTTGTGTTGTTTATGGTATCTTTGTATTTTATGTTTTTTATTTTTGAATTGTGATTTATGATATTTTTTTTTGTATGCATGTTTTTGATTTTTTTTTTATTAAAATGATGGATATTTGATTTTTGATATGTTTTTTTTGTTGGTCGGTGATTTGATATTTTTTGTTTTTCTTTTTTGGATGTTTTTATGATTTTTGAATTCGGCATTTTGATTGAATTTTGATATTGAATTGTTTGTTCTTTTGGCTTTTTTTTCCTGCTTTTGTTGTTTTTTTTTGGTGATTTGATTTGATTTTTTGGTTGTGATCTTTTTTATTTGATTGATTTACTTTCTTTTATTGATTTTTTTGATCATCTTTGTGTGATCTCGATTTTTTTTTTTGTTTGATTGGACTGTTTTTGTTTTTTTTTTTTCTTTATTGATTTTTTTTTTTTAATATTTTTTTGACGTTTGATTTCTGATGGTATCATTTGGGTGTCAATTGATTTGAATTTTATTTTGTTTTTTTTGGATTTTGTATTTTGATTGACTGTAATTTTTTATCGTTTTATGGTATGAACTTTTTTTTTGGATTTTTTGACTTTTTTGGAATGTTATTTGATGTTTTTTGTACTGGAATTTTTTTTTTTTTTGGGTATTATTTTGTTGGATTTTTGATTTTTTTTAATTTTTGATTGTTTGATTTTGATTTATTTGAATTCTTTTGGGATTTTTGATTGGATTAATGTGTTTTTTGTTTTTGATGGGAACTTTTGATATGGGACTGGCATGACAGGAATTTATTGATTTGGATTTTTTGTTTATTTAATTTTTTTATTAGATTTGTTTTGATCTGGGGTGTATTTTTTTGATTTTTGTTATTTATTTTTTTTTTTTTGAATGTGAGTTGAGTAAGTTTTTTGGTTTGATTTTTCTGTGAATATTTTTTTTTGTGGATTTGCTTTATGGATTTTTTTATTTTTGGGAAGTAGCAGTGTATTTTTTTTTTATCTTTTTTATTTGGTAAATTTGATTTTTTGAAATTATTTTTTTGGACTATTTGTATTTATTTTTGATTTTTGCAATGTATTTTGTTGGTATTGTATTTGATTTTTTGATTTTTGTTCATTCTTTCTAATTTTCTGTTGGAGTATATGATTTTTTTGGAGGCCTGGGATTTAGTATATTTTTTTTGATTTTTGGTTTTTATTTTTTTTATTTTTTTTTTTATTTTTTTTTTTGTTTTTTATTCATTTTGTATTTGAATGAATTGTATTTTTTTTATTTTTTGATTTTATTTTTTTGAACTTCTTTGTTTTTCTGGGATTTTCATATTTTTTATTTTTATTAATTTTTGGTTTTTATATTTCTTTGGTGATTTTTTTGTTTTTTGATTTGATTTTTTGTGAATTGGTTTTGATTTTTTTATTTTTGGTTGTGATTTTTTTGTTTTTATTGTCCACTGGATTTTTTTTGATGGAATTTTTGATTTGATTTTTTTGGAATTTTTTTTTGATTGATGGATTTTTTGCTTTTTTTTTGATGTGATGTTTATTGTATCTTGGAGATTTTTGTATTTTTTGAATGTGGGTGATGTTTGTTTTTTTTTTTTTATGGAAACTTTTGATTGTTTTTATGATTTATGATGATTTTAGAAATTTGGGATTTGAGTATGCTTTGCTTATTTTGAATTTTTGAATTGGGATATTTTTGTATTGATAATTTTTTTTTTGGAGATTGATTTCTGATTGAGTTTGAGATTTTTTTGAAGTTATGAAATCAATGATTGTTGATGAATGGGATTTTTGATTGGATGAATTTTGCTGTGTGTGAATTATGGATTTTTTTTTTTATATTATTTTACGTTAGTTACGAATATTTTGATGATTTGGGGGATTTTGGATTTGACTTTTCGTTTTTTATTTATTTTTTATTTTTTTTTTTCTTTGTAAATTGTGATTTGGATGATTTTTTTCCATTACACTATACTGTAATTTGTATTTAATTGTATTTTTTTTTGTGGATTTTTTTTGGATTTTGAGAATTGATTTCATACTACTATTATTTCTTATTATTTTTACTTTTTAAAGTATTTTGGAATTTGCTTATTTTTTGTTTATTCAGTTTCTATTTATTTTTTTTGTGATGAATTGGTAATTTATTACATGTTTTTTTTTTTTTTGTTGTTTCTTTATTTGAGGAATTTGTGATTTGAGATTTTGATTGGAATATTATTACTATTACTAAGTTTTGAAGGTTTATGTCTCCCCAATTTACCCCCCCCTTATTATTTGTTTTTTTTTTTTTTTGAAAATGGTATTTTTTTTTTTCTTATTTTTTCTTGTGGTTAATGTAGGTTTTTTTTTTTTTTTTTTTTTTTTTTTTTTTTTTTATTTTTTTATATTTTTTGTTTTTTTTTTTTGTACTTGGATTTTTTTTTTTTTTTTTTTTTTTTTCGTTTGTTTTTTTTTTTTTTTTTGTTTTTTTTTATTTTTTTTTTTTTTTTTGATTTTATTTGTTTTTTATTTATTACTTTTTGTATTTTATTTTTTAGATTTGATTTTTGGTTATTTTTTTTTTTTTTTTTTTATTCTCGTACTTTATTTTGATTTTATTTTATTGTTTTGTTTTTTTATTTTCTATTTTTTTATTGTTTTCATTGGTATTTTGTGTTTTTTTTCTTTTTTGATTTTTTGTTTTTCTTTTTTTTTTTTTTTTTTTCGATTTTTTTTTTTGTATTTTTGATTTTTTTTGTTATTTTTTGTGTTTTTGTGTGTGTTTTTAGTTACTGTGGTATTTTTTTTTGATCTTTTATTTTTTTGGTTATATGTATGTTTTGTGTGATTTATCTGTATGTCTGTATATGTTGTCTTTTATGTACTATGTATTTTTATTTTGGTGTATTTGTTTTTATCTGTTTTGTTTTTTATATTTGTTTCTATGTTTCTTTTTCTTGTTTTTGGATATATATTTATTGGTCTATTTTGTATGTATTTTTTGTATCTTTTTATTTGATATGCTCTATTTATTTGTTTTTATTTTTTTATTTTGTATTTTGTTTGTATGTTTTTGTATGTATTTTCTGTATTGTATATTTTGTTATTATGTGTTTTTTGTTTAGTATACTATTTACTTTTTTTTGTTTTTTGAAATTTTTCGACTGTACTGTGATTTTGTCTTTTCTTTTTTGTCTTTTCATATGTTTTATGTGTTTTTTGTTTATTGTCTGTGATGTTTTATTTATTTATTTTTTATTTTTGTTTATTTTTATTTTTTTATTTTTTTGTGTTTTTTTTATATTTTTTGATTTTTTTTGATATTTTTCTTTGTGTGTGTTTATTTTTTTTGATGGTTTTTGTATGGGAATGTTTTTATTTTATTTTTTCTGTGTTTTTATATTTTTTTATTGTGTCTTTTTATGTACTTTTCTTTATTTTTTTATTTTTCTTTTATGTATGTATATAGTTTTGTATCTTATTTTTTATTTTTTCTTTGTTTTTGTACTATGATATCTTTTATTTTGTATAGTTTTTGTTTATGTTATGTATTATTTGACTGTATTTGTTTTTATCTTATATATATTTTGTTTTAGTGTCGTTTGTATTTTTTAATGTGTCTTTTTGTGTTTTTTATTTTGTTGTATGTGTTATAATTTTTTTTTGTATTTTTTTGTTGTTCTTTGTGATTTTTGATTGTTTTTGTTGTTTTTTATTTGATGATGTGTGTGTTTTGTTTTTTGTTTTTATCTGTTTATTTTTAATTATTGTCTGATGTTTGTTTTTTTTGTATCTATCTTTTCTATGTTGTCCTTTTCTTTTTTTATTGCATATCTCTTTGTGATTTTTTATCTGTTTTTATATGTGTCTGTATTTTTATGTATTTTTGTATATTTATTTTTGTGTTATATGTTTTTGTATTTTTTTGTTTTATTTGTTTTCTGTTATTTTATGTTTCTGTCTATTGTATGTTTTGTGTTTTATTGTGTATTATGTGTGTGTGTTTGTTTTATGTTTTTTTTTATATTTTGTGTTTTATGTTTTTTTTGTTTTATTTTGTGTTTTTTGTATGTGTTTATGTTTTTTATTTTTTGTATTTGTGTGTTTTTTTATATTTTTTTGTGTTTGTCTTTTCTGTGATTTTTTTTATGTTTTATATTTTGTAGTGTTTTTTATGTTTTGTATCTTTTTTTATTTTATTTTTGTTTTGTGTCTTTGATTTTGTTTTTTTGTTTTTTTTGTCTGTATTTTTTATTTTATCTATATCTTTTATTTGTTTATATGTTATCTGATTTTGTTTATTTTTTTTGTTTTTTTTTTTTTATGTATGTGTTTTTTTGTGTTTTTATTTTTTATGTTTATTTGTGATGTGTTTTTCTGTATTTTTGTTTGTATGTGTTTGTTTTTTTATTTTATTTTTCTTTGTTTTTTTTTTGTTTGTATTTTTTTGTTTTTTTGTGTATATGTTGTTTTTTTTCTATTTTTTATTTTTTCTTTTTTTTATGTATTTTTTTGTTTTATTTTGTTTTTTGTATTTTATTTTTTTTATGTATTTTTTATATGTGTATTTTATGTTTGTGTGATTTTATTTTGTATATTTTTTTTTGTTGTATGTATTTTTTTTTATGATATTTTGTGTGTGTGTTTGTTTTATATATTTTTTTTTATTGTTTTCTTTTATGTATTTTCTTTTGTTTTGTATTTATGTATATATATTGTGTATGTATTTTTTGTTTTGTTTTATTTTATATTTTTTATTTTATATATATTTTATATTATATTTTCTTTTATTTTATTTTATTTTGTTTTGTTTTGTATTTTTCTTTTGTTTTATGTTTTCTCTTTTATATTATATATATTTTGTATTTTATTTTTTTTTCTTTATGTATATTTTGTTTTTTATGTATTTTGTTTTCTATTTTATTTTATTTATTTTGATTTTTTTTATATATATTTTGTTTTGTTTTTTTTTATTTTATTTTTATATCTGTATATGTTTTATATTTATATATATATATATTTTCTATTTTATATTGTTTTTTATGTGTTTTTTTTCTGTATGTTCTATTTTGTATATTTTGTCTGTATTTTATATTTTGTATTTTATGTATTATTTTGTGTGTGTATTATATTTTTTATTTTCTGTTTTGTATATTTTTTTTTATTTTGTTTTATGTTTTGTTTTTTGTATCTGTGTGTTTTTTATGTTTTGTTTTGTGTGTGTGTTTTGTGTTTTGTGTGTGTTTTTTTTTTTTTTTTTTTGTTTTTGTTTTTTTTATTTTTATTTTTTTTTTTTTTTTTTTTTTTTTTTTTTTTTTTTTTTTATTTTTTTTTTATTTATTTTTTTTTTTTTTTTTTTTTTTTTTTATTTTTTTTTGTTTATTTTTTATTTTTTTTTTTTTTTTTATTTTTTGTGTTTTTGTGTTTTTTTTTTTTTTTTTCTTTTTTTTTTTTGTTTTTTTTTTTTTTTTTTTTTTTTTATTTTTTTTATTTTTTGTCTTTTTTTTATTTTTTTTTTTTTTTTTTTTTTTTTTTTTATTTTTTTTTTTTTGTATTTGATATTTGATTTGTGTGGCATACTCTTTATTGATATGTTATCATAAAATTTATCTAGATTTTTTATCAAAAATAGATCTCAATTTACATCCTATCAATCAAACATGTTATCGTGTGATTTTGTTATCACAAAGTGTATGTAATCAACACAAGAACTCGTATCGATTTCTTATCAGATTGTTACCAATTTCCTATCGGCGTCTTATCGATTTGCTGTCAACTACTCAGCAGTCTGGTGTGAAATTTGGTCATAACAAGCTGATAACAAGCTCGATAATAATAATAGTTCCCTATCAATAATAAGCCTGTCGGTATGGAACCTTCTCAAAATGTCCGAAATTTTTTCCATCTTTTAAAGTTGCTTTATTGTGGTTTAACTTCAACCCCTGGGCGAGCTCGTTTAAACATTAAATTTCACGACTAATTTGTACTCATTCCTTTATTTCGAAAAATGATCAAGTTCCAGATCGCACGTTTTATTGTCAACTGATTATTTGAATAAAAAATAAAATAAATGTAGGGCGCGATAACCTCCGAAGAAAGGTTCTCTTCCAATTTGCGTAGTGCTCCTTTTTTTAATTTTCCCCACAAATTGGCCGAGCAGGACCTACTTGTTTTATGCCGAGTTCGAACGGCATCTGCAAGGCAGATGAGCTTTCACTGAGAGCTTTTTATGGCAGAAATACACTCGGAGTGCTTGCCCAATACCTACTGCCGAGGGCAACCCCGCTTAGAAAAATTGTACTCGAATTGAAAAATCTTGTTTCTAGAATTTGGTGGTGCTTTGCCCGGGGCGTGAACCCAAGATCTTCGTTGTGGTAGGCGGAGCACGCTAGCATCACACCACGGCGACCGCCGTGATTTTATTACGCACCATGGTAACCAACTAAAAGGGTTTTGCTGACATTTATAAAATATTTAAAAAGACCAAAACCCAGGAATGCCATTTAATCCCATTTTTATAATGAAACTCTATGAAACTTTATGTTTTTCGAAAAAAAAACAACAATTCGGTTTACACCTGTGAACAATAAAAGGTAACGATGTTTTATTGACTAAATAAATATGGTTTAAAAAAAATAAAAAACACTCGTTTTAGTACTTAGTTTTAGTATCTACAATCCACTTAGATATTTGATGTTGATAGCACCATTGCACAGAGGTTCGTGTCTACGCTATTAAGCACAACTCGTATTGTAGCGAGTTATTTAACCATTGCGGCGAGTCTTCAATAATTGCCGCTAGATGGGTATAACTCTCCTTTGCCCGCCTAGGCTAGGGAGTTACAAAAAAGCACACATACGAGTGGAGCTAATATAACGTGTTAAAACAGACATTTTTTTTTAAAGTAGCCGTTGCCCAAACCGCGTTTAGAAACAGAAAGTTTAAAAGTTTTTAAGCTATTAATCAAAAGCCGTTAAATATATCATATTGCAACCTGGCATAGAGGTTGTCCTAACTATTATTTATACACATTGTGGAAATAAACAGAACTGGGTTAGCGACGTGCCCACTTTTAACATAATCATAACCGAAATTTTGAAGTATTGAATATTTTTTACCAAAGATAGATAAGGTCATGAAGCTTGATATGCAGGTTGAATTCATAACAAAAATATAACCTTGTAAAATTTTGACAAATAAGTGTGGCACCGCCTAAAATTTGTAGAAGGATATTCAAAAGTTTTGCAAGACGTTAATGAAAATTTTTATCAGCCGTTAATTAGATGCCGTTTCAAGTAAAATTTCGCATGATGTATATTGGAACGATTTCCCGTCATCTCTGGTCAAATTTGGTTTCGAGACAAGCCGGTTTTGACGTTGTGCCATCATCAGTGTCGATTTTCGTTCTCGAACGTTCCAATATACATCATTTTCCCACCCTGTCGGAAATCAGCAAAACAAAATAAGTAAAATTTTGCAATTTTTTGATCTGAATAGAATTCGTTAACAACCACGCCCACTTTTTCAAAAAAGTTGCTTAAAGTTTGACCCAATATATTTATAAAACGAATATATATATGATCATTATAGATATGCTAGAGAAATGTACAAAATTAAAAAAAACTGGGTATGGTCCTTATCCCCTCCTTTTAATTAACCACCCCACAAAACTCTTAATGTGAAACTCGAAAAAAGCGACCCAGTTTAACGTTTAAGTTTACAACAACTAAGGCATGACGTGGCTGAATGCGTTTGTAACATTTCAACTATCGTAGGAGTGCGGGTTCAAATCCCACTCCCGGGAAAAAAGGTTTTGAAGAGATTTACAAAGTATAATCGAAACAGCTGTCGCCTTGTCCGTCCTGATGTCACGTTGTTTAAGTTTTTCCCAAATTATTAAATAAATTATAAATTAAAAACTGCTTCAATAAATATTTTCATACATTTAAAGCAATAAGGGCAATCCCTGTTTGATTCATACAGATTTGGTAAAAACATTTTCTTTATGATAATCACCGTTTTATAGCTGTTTACGGCAGTATATAAGGTTCAGCTTCGCAATACTGCAAATCTCCTGAGGTATCCGCGTTCAGCTGCTGCCAAATATAAGAGAAATACTTTCTATGCCGAGCGGTTTTCAAGGACTAAAATAACGTAGGGAAATGTTTGGGCCCTTACTCGCAAGCCGCCTTCAAAATAAGCCGTTATAATACAAGGGATATCATTAACCGGCCTCGTCTTTGATTCAGAGCAATACATCAGGACAGGTACATTTAATGAGCAGGTTGTAGATCATGAATTTTGTTCGTCGAGAAGAAACTTTATTTTCAATATCATACTCGGTCCTAAATAACATTTGTTCGCAAGATTTACTCTTACGATAGTTGCTAGGTAGACATTGGTTGCGTTGTTAATGCTGGTTTTCAGATAGGCAAAATGTATCAAGTTTGACCTTAAGAAAAAATTTCTAAAGAAAAATCTAAAGCTAGAGAGAATGTTCTTAATACTTTCAAGCACTCAAAATTCCTTTAATTAATATTTAATATTATTTAAATAAAATATTTAATAATATTAAGATTATACATTTTTTTATGAACAATTCAATATGTAGTTATTGTTTAACGGTTTTGGTAAGTGTATCTTAAGTGCAACAAAAACTATTATGGTTGCGAGTCAGATAAAATTTCGTTATCTAGTTTTTGTATTAAATTAAATATCTTTCCTCGTTTCAATCTCTATGTTATTTTTTCTTATTTCTGAATTGTTTGCACATTGCGGAACGTGCCTTTTTGTTGAAATTGAAGATATTCGAAGATGAAACATGTGACGTAAACTTCTGCAGTTTTAGTTAGAAAATTTCAAATTCGTGTTTTGTATATTAATAGCAGTGTGTATGTGTACAATAAAGTGCCTCAACAAAGGATTTTGCAAATTTTCAACAAATGCTAATCGGGATTAAGGAAGGCTTTTATTTCGATATACATATGGAACATTTTCTGAGATATAAATCAATAAATAGTGTAACGAATCTTGGGAAATTCCACATATATTTCACCTTCTGCTAACTCCAATTTTGAGTGTTGCAAAATGGTCTATATTTAGACTACTTTGGGAATAGTACAATTATACTTCACTATCACGTACTTCACCAAATCGTGTCTAATTCAATCTGATTAGTTATTCCTCCGCTTGCGTTGCTTTTATACTCTCTTTTGCCTTGTTCGCATATTTCACCTAGGGTCTAGACTTTTCAATAACCTGGAACAGTTGTATAGCATACTTGGTTATTTAGCTAGATATATGTGTGTGTATGTGTGAGTAACAATTTCTGCTCTTATCATGTGTGTATGTGAGATATCTCTTTACTTTGAGCTGCTGGTTATGTGTCGGGAAGCGTGGCTGCTTGCTTTAATGTGTACATGTACATAAGTGTGGCTGTTGGGTGTTTTTGTGTTTGTGATTATTTACAAACAGCATAGTGATGTCAATATTCGCCACAATAGAATACTTCTTTGTAGAATATGAAACTTTAAACGAAATGTGTGATCTTCATGACAATATCTTAACTATTTTTTTGTAGAATATGAGCTTTAAACGAAATGTGTGACCTCCATGACAATATCTCAACTCTTTATGGAGATATCGAGCAATATACAACAGATACTGAAGAGTTTGCTGTGTAGATTTGATATCTCACAAATTTTCATGGAAAATTTAAATATTTTGACTTTTGTAGTTTGTATGAAGATATATCAAACAACCTTCCAGAATGCGAAATTAAGAAAAGGGAAGCAGTATTATCGATATGACAACCAGTTTTAATACCGTTTTTTCAAAAACTTTAGTATACTGACGCTTAGTATTGCAAAGATTTCGTTGGAGTATTCGCGTTGTAGGCTCAGCTCAGCACACTGACAAGTGGCCCCCACTTGAAATATGCTCGGGTATTCTCCTGGAGGTACTGCTATTCTAGCTATAGCTCCGGAGATCCTGGCTCGAATTTTTCCTTTTATTTTCAAGCCATCAGCGCACCGTACGGTCTTATGAGGACGCTGGTTGCTCTCTAGCTTCACTATATTCCTAGTTATCTTGTTTCTCAGTTATACATTAAATCTTTTCTGAAAACCCACCTGCTTTAATATCTTATCACTCCGATGTGGAGAGATTGGGATATCCTCTCTACGTTCCTCCATGTTTCGGGATGAAGTAACCTTTGCTTTGTCAAGGTTTTAATTTGGAAGTTCTGCTGCTCTATCCTTACGTATAAAGGGATAAGCCGGGGATATCCTCTAACGTTGTTACAGGGCATGTACAAATAGCCCCCATTATGCATACACATGCCAGTCACGGGCTGCATCCCCATGATATACCTTCTAGGCGTTTGTATACCATTCTGGCCTTTAAATCTCTATTTTGTTACGAGGTTGGTGTCACAGAAGACGCACAAGTTCATTTCCTGTACTCTATACGACACCTTTGGTAATGATTGCAGGGCTCGTAAGCTTCTTCTTCTTGCGAAGCATATGTTAGCCCGTCTTTAATGGGTTGGTGTTAAGCCCCAACTTGGCACACCATTTTTTGGTTATGTTTAGTGCTCTCTTTACGATATGACATATCGTGCTTATCCCTTGTAATAACTACTATATAAAATAAAGAGTATGAATATTCATATATTGTAACTCAACAAATACGGACAGGCGATGCAATTAGATGTCATGAAAAGGGGACGATTAATCTTACTCATAACTGACTTAACGTCAAACACCGATCACATAACTGCGGTTTTGGACTTCCAGGTGTCCTTAAAGATAATAATAGGGGAAGGCTGAGAAAATGGTAGAAGCGTTACAATCTACACAGATGGCTTGAAAACGGAAAAGGGAACCGGAGCTGGAATGTACTCAAAGCATCTACAGGTGAAGCAATCATAACTGCTTCCTGACTCATGCAGTGTCTTGCAGTCGGAGGTATATGCCATAGAGTGAGCAGCCAATGTGCTCCAGTGCAGTACGTTCCCATACATCAACGTAACGTATAAGAAACCATCGTGATAAAGTCTGATATCGGGCGGTGGTTTTTACCTCGATGGGTCCCTGGTAATGAATTATGACTTGGAAGTAAACATTCCAAAATGAACATAAGAGAGGTGGACATATACCTAAGACCACCGCTGGGTTATACTCTGAAGAATATCTTATTGAATCAACGGACTTGCGCAGTGGGAATTCTTACGGGTATCATCACAGGTCGTTGCGCTATTGCAGCAATGCTCTGAAGGTGGCGCATACCAATAAGCTCCCTTTACAGAAGATATCAGGATGAGGAGAAGACTCAGAATTCTAGGTGCACGAATTTTCGACAGTCTGACAGAGATTGGGATGATGGATCTTTCAGTATGACTTAAATTTATTATAGAAGAAATTTGGTTCACTGATCATGTGTAGCTGTGCCTGTGGCACTGTCAGCTCTATAGGCGCGCTGGCTATGATGTATGAGCCAGCTGTTGACTGCGTTTGAGCTGATGTCATAGTTTATTATATTTTCCGTTGCCTTAAAGAAAAAGAAGGTTAGTTAGAGGACTTCGATGATAATGTGTGAACGTTCGCGCCTTTTGAATAGCACAAAGCGCTGAAAGCATATTAACAACAACATGTTCGTCTGTTTTGTTGTCTAAGTGGGGTCGCCCCTCGGCAGTGATTAGAAAACACTCGGAGTCTATTTATGCCATGAAGAGCTTCTCTGTGTAAATTTATCATGCAAATACTGTTCGGAGTAGGCAAAAAACTCGTAGGTCCCGTCGCATTAATTTGAAAACTAAAAAAGAGGTGGACGAAAATTGGAAGAGAAATTCGGCTCAACTCTTTCTCGGAGCTTATTCGCGTCAAGTACTTTTTTTTAGTAACAAACAGACGCTGTGCTAGAGCTCCCCATTCTAAAAGTATGCAAGCTAAGCGGCCAGTGTTCTGTGATTTTGGTCCTAAAGATTTCTTTTTTGTTCTATTTGGAATGTTCTCTGTCCTCCATATATCGTATTTCGTGCAGGTTTTCTTGGTCATCTTGCAGGTGTCCGAGGAATGAACTGTAATGTTTATTTTAATTGATGCTAGTGGCTGATGCATCTAAACCTCCTTCGCAGCATCCAGTGGTACCTCTGCTATCGAAAACACATGTACTTAACTCTAGTTATTTCGACTTGAGGTAGAAACCGTAAACATTATTAACTTGCCAGCTATACTTTAAAATAACAAGTTGCCATCAGCGGTGGTACATTTACGTCCTAGTGCGGGGTTGAACCTTGCAAGTTTATAGAGTCAACCTTTGACAATAGAACTTTCTGAAGAAAATGTTTTTATACAATTTATCAAACATTTTTGTATATCAGGAGTATACGTCAAGGAACAAGATGAGGCAGAAAAATTAAAAAATGGAAAAAGAGACGAAACTAAAAAGTTTACCCCTTTCGAGACTTCAAACCTGCGCAGTTGTATGTGAGCCAAGCGATTTATTGATTTCATTAGCGTTGAAGCATTCCTTTCGCTGTTTCCCAATGCCTTTTTTCGCAGTAAAGCCAAGGCAAAAAGTAAATATTTTTTTCATTCCTCCATGGCACACAAAAAAATTCATTAGTTGCTTTCCAACAAATTTAGTACTAATATAACTTTGCGAATGCGAATAAAAGTAAAACTTGAAATGCGAATTTAAAATATCCAATTAAATTTTATACAAAAATAAACTGTACGATATCCGCTGTTATGCACAGAAAACAAAAAAACCATTTTCCCAAAACTATTTCCGCTCTTTCAAAAGAATATTTCGTGCGAAATAATCGAGCGCGGAGATGTCCGCAAATGAGTACGAGTAGTATTACAGCAACAAAGCTGTCGCCTCTACATAAAGAATTGAGCTAAACGAAAGCAACAAAGCGAAAAATAGAAGGGGACAAATTTGAAAATAGAAAAAAGGTTAAAGACAAAAAATCTAAAAGTTAAAAGAGCTTTATACTTATGAGGAAGAGAAACGGACAAAAAATGAAGCAAAGAAAAACCAGTAAGGAAGGCTAAGTTTCGGGTGTAACCGAACATTGCATACTCAGCTGAGAGCTTTGTAGACAAAATAAGGGAAAATCACCATTTAGAAAAATGAACCTAGGGTAACCCTGGAATGTGTTTGTATGACATGGGTATCAAATAAAAGGTGGTAATGAGTATTTTATAAGGGAGTGATCCTTATTTCTATAGGTGAACGCCTTTTCGAGATATCGCCATAAAGGGGACCAGGGGAGACTCTAGAATATGTTTGTACGATATGGGATCAAATGAAAGCTGTTAATGAGTATTTTAAAACGTAGTGGGCCTTAGTTCTATAGGTGGACGCCTTTTCGAGATATCGCCATAAAGGCGGATCAGGGGTGACTCTAGAATGTGCTTGTACGTTATGATTATCAAATTAAAGGTATTAATAAGGGTTTTAAAAGGTAGTGGCCCTTAGTTGTATATGTGAAGGCGTTTTCGAGATATCGACCAAAATGTGGACCAGGGTGACCCATATATATGTAATACCACGAAAAGTATTCCTGCCAAGATTCCAAGGGCTTTTGATTTCGCCCTGCAGAACTTTTTCGTTTTCTTCTACTTAATATGGTAGGTGTCACACCCATTTTACCAAGTTTTTTCTAAAGTTATATTTTGCGTCAATAAATCAATCCAGTGACCATGTTTCATCCCTTTTTTCATATCTGATATAGAGCTATGGCATTTTTTCATTTTTCGTAATTTTCGATATCGAAAAAGTGGGCGAGGTCATAGTCCGATTTCGGCCATTTTTTACACATGATAAAGTGAGTTCAGATAAGTACGTGAACTAAGCTTAGTAAAGATATATCGATTTTTGCTCAAGTTATAGTGTTAACTGCCTAGCGGAAGGACAGACGGTCGACTGTGTATAAAAACTGGGCCTGGCTTTAAACGATTTCGCCCATTTTCACAAAACAGTTATCGTCATAGAATCTATGCCCGTATCAAATTTCGCAAGGATGGGTAAATTTTTATCCGACTTATGGCATTAAAAGTATTCTAGACGAATTAAATGAAAAAGGGCGGAACCACGCCCATTTTGAAATTTTCTTTTATTTTTGTATTTTGTTGCACCACATCATTACTGGAGTTGAATGTTGGAATAATTTACCTATATACGGTAAAGATATTCAATTTTTTGTTAAAATTTAACTTAAAAAAAATTTTTTTTTAAGTGGGAGTGTTCGTTCTCAGATTTTGCTAGTCTTTATTTAGGATACATATAGTAATAGTGGTAACGTTTCTGCCAAATTTCATTATGATATGTTCAACGACTGCCAAATTACAGCTTACAAAACTTTTAAATTACCTTCTTTTAAAAGTGGGCGGTGCCACGCCCATTGCCCCACATTTTACTAATTTTCTATTTTGCGTTATTAGGTAAACCCACCTACCAATTTTCATCGCTTTATCCGTATTTGGTAATGAATTATCGCACTTTATCGGTTTTTCGAAATTTTCGGTATCGAAAAAGTAGACGTGGTTGTAGTCAGATTTCGTTCATTTTAAATAGCGATCTGAGATGAGTGCCCAGGAACTTACGTACCAAATTTCATTAAGATATCTCAAAATGTACTAAAGTTATCGTGTTAATGGACGGACGGACGGACATGGCTAAATGAATTTCTTTTTTCGCCCAGATCATTTTGATATATAGAAGTCTATATCTATCTCGATTAGTTTATACCGTTACGGACTACCGTTATGCGAACAAAGTTAATATACTCTGTGAGCTCTGCTCAGCTGAGTATAAAACTTGCGAAGAAAAAACATGGGACACAAAACAGGGTCGTGCCCACACTACATCAAAAGCTACAGTACCACAGTACCAACACCATCACAACGCTTTTTCTACATAACATTTACAACTTACACATCACAGCCGTTCGTTATTCCTCTTCAAGATGTTTTGTATGCCTTGGCGTACAAACCGATGGCATGAGGTTAAATGAGTACCATTTGACGCAGCTCGACGCCGAAGTATAGAAGCAACATAAACGGTTTAAGAAATTCTCTTTTCAATAACAACTATATACCCAGTAGTGCTATATTATCATATTAGCCATTTTGTTTGAGAGAGTTCGCAAGACATAGGAAAAATCTAAAGTTGGTTGTGGATACTCAACCTATATCTAATGGCGCCACATATACCCGCACAACTTCATTCATCTTTGGGATGGAATTCGATAAAAGTGGCGAGTACTAAGTAAAATCAATGCTATGGAAGAACTTATGCCTACCTAAACTTAATGCTCTAAGTGCGATACAAGATATCGAAAGCGAGAGCTTTTCACACGCTTTGTCAAGGCCTACTCTATATATTATATTGTTTTCAGCCAAATGCCTTCAAGCTGCAGAAATTAGCAAGAGATAGACCAAAGTTGACTTGCTTCCGATTTAAAATATTTCGATACTAACCTTATTTATCCTTGATAAGATTTGCTAATACTGAGGCTGCCAAAATCTGCAATTTATTGCGACATCAGTTGGACAAATACACTGGGTGTGGCAGTCGATCAGGATCTACATTTCAGCATCGACATCAGTTCGACAAATATTCTGGGGTGTAACGTTCGATCCGGATCTACATTTCGGCGAGCATGCAGACGTAGTCTTGCCTTATGCTCAGAGCCGCAACAAAATTCTCAAGGTTCTTGCCGGCAGCACATAGATCAAAGATAAATAAGTGTTCGTAAACACTTTTAAAGCAATTGGCGGTCAATTGTATGCTACCTGTCGCCAAAATGTTCGCCGAGCCTAAAAGAAACACACTGGAATAAACTTCAAGCCTGTCAAAACACCGCTGTTCAGAACTTCCACGGGATGTCTTTTTATGTCTCCAGAATATCACTTACACAGTGAGGCGAGAATACACACCATAAAGGAGAAAAATGAAATGCTAAAAAAACAGTTTCTGCTGAATACGCAAACATCTGATTGAAGAGGCCCGGCCTTATTGGAATTTATGAAGTAACCACTATTAAGAAATCCGGAGCTTGGAACTTAGCCTTTGAAAAAGAAGAGAATGACAACTGCCCTGTGAAACCAGTTCTTTAAGAAAAACAGTCTTAATTTGCAGCTGAGGAAAGAAACCTCCTCAGGGAAAAGCGAGTCACTCTATCTCAATTTCAATCTGGATACTGACTTAGGTTAAACTCTTGCTTATCGAGAATCAACCCCGACATACAACATGTATATACCGCTTGTTAAGTTTCCACACATGACACCAACCACCTTTTCAATTGCAACGACTCTAACACCATTATCTATCTGATTCAATCCTTAATGCAAGTGTGGCGTATATACTTTCATGTCAGCATGGTAAATTTAAGGTCACTTCAGTGTCATATAAGGGTAAATTCGGGGATGGAAACTCTTGCAATTTTGGGGTAGTTTCTGCATTACTTTAGGGTCTTTTGGTACCATTGAAAGATCACTTCTGTGTCATTTCGTGATGGGTTCGGAAACTATTTTGGGGCAATTTCGTAATCTTTCAGGGGTAACTTTGTTGTTAGGAGCTATTTCAGGCTCCTTTCGGGTTCACTTCTTGATATTTTCAAGATAAAAGGGACCTTTTTTGGAATCACTGCAGGGATCGTTTTAAGACCACTTCGTGATCCTTTTGCGGTCATGCTAGAGTAATTTTAGAGTACTGCTTCGAAATCGGTTATGTTTTTGGTGGGCTTTTGGGATAATTTCGGGATCATTTTAATAACAAATTCCGTCATAACTTTTGGATATTTCAGGTAATTGCGGGTATCTTCAGGGTCTTTCGTAGTTAATTTGGAATGGTTTTAGGGACATTTAAGAATAAATTTTAGGATTACTTGCGTGTAATTTCGGGTTCATTATTTTAGTGTAATTTTTCTTTTATCTGGAGAATCAAGGTTATATTTAGGATCCTTCTGTTGGTCCTTTAACTTAATTTCGTCATAAGTTTACAATCGGGTACAATTTCCGGATTGTATGTCGAATAATACTTGCTATCTCTTCTAACAATGTGGGACATATTTCGGTTCCATATGACAGACAACTTTTAGAAGCTGCCAAAAACAAATGTTGCTGTAACCGAAAAATTCGGTGCCATTCGCCTAAAAACTGAATTTTAACAATGGTATTATATCTACTCTGTTCCTTAGGCCGTTCGAAGATTTTTTTTCACCCTGTGGATTTTAAAAGCTGCTGTTTGAGTATTCTAATGAATAAATTGTTTTTAAACTTGGCACGGAGTGGTCTTAACTTATTTTTATAGCGAAGTGTCTAATCAAACAGACGCAGAAAGCTTCAATGATCCATAACCTAAGGCTTTTGCCAAAATCCACATGGTCGCCCAATTGAAGGTTTTTAGCAAAGATGAAAAATCGACTGCATTCAATACCCTATTGGGTATACTTTCCAAGGGCTCGGTGAAGCTTAGGCCTTTCCCTTTTTTGAAGTAATATATATATATATGATATAACAAAATGTTAATATGTTGATACGCTTGAATTTTGTTTTTATTTCTTTTGATGTGAAATGGCCAGTTATATTTGTTAACGTCCCGTTTCGGTTGATTTGCTGTAGTTCCAGCGTCCACATTCAAGAAGGGTGCTCAACTATAATATTTTCTCATCAATATGTTTCGTTCAATTTTCCACAATATGCGCCCATAAGCAGCAGACATTCATAATGAAACTACACTCACAGAGTACAGAAATGCCCATATTCACATAACTACACGTACATTAATACATATGTATGCTATGTGAGCATTTTCACAAATAGTGTAAGTATACAAAAACAAATTCCTAAATAGGAAATTATGCGAAGTTTGTCCTCAAAAAAATTGCACAGAAAAATAAACCTCAATACTTACACATACGTAAGCACTATTCTAAAAAGCACAATTTTTGTTCATCTGTTAAAAATAAATGCCACTGAAAAGCAACAGCAAAAGTAGCTACATATGTACAAAAAACAACATTACTATTTATTTGAGTACAGGAAATCAGTTAAGAAATGTGAATACGTAAGTCGCCCAAAGACGCATACAATGGCATAAATAAATATGTTGCATGCATGGGCACATTGTACCAAGACCAAAGTTGAACTGGCCGGTACATGAAGAGCTCACATAGACCAAATTAATCCGTAGATTTCACCAAGACCAGACCAAGACAAGACCAAATTTATCGTAGTTTTCACCAAGACCAAGACCAAGACCAAGACCAAGACCAAGACCAAGACCAAGACCAAGACCAAGACCAAGACCAAGACCAAGACCACGACCAAGACCATACCAAGATCAAGACCAAGACCAAGACCAAAACCAGGACCAAGACCAAGACCAAGACCAAGACCAAGACCAGGACCAAGACCAAGACCAAGACCAAGACCAAGACCAAGACCAGGGCCAAGACCAAGACCAAGACCAAGACAAGACCAAGACCAAGACCAAGACCAGACCAAGACCAAGACCAAGACCAAGACCAAGAGCAAGACCAAGACCAAGACCAAGACCAAGACCAGACAGACCAAGACCAAGACCAAGATCAAGACCAAGACCAAGACCAAGACCAAGACCAAGACCAAGACCAAGACCAAGACCAAGACAAGACCAAGACCAAGACCAAGACCAAGACCAAGACCAAGACCAAGACCAAGACCAAGACCAAGACCAAGACCAAGACCAAGACCAAGACCAAGACCAAGACCAAGACCAAGACCAAGACCAGACCAAGACCAGACCAAGACCAAGACCAAGACCAAGACCAAGACCAAGACCAGACCAAGACCAAGACCAAGACCAAGACCAAGACCAAGACCAAGACCAAGACCAAGACCAAGACCAAGACCAAGACCAAGACCAGACCAAGACCAAGACCAAGACCAAGACCAAGACCAAGACCAAGACCAAGACCAAGACCAAGACCAAGACCAAGAAGCAAGACCAAGACCAAGATTAAGACTAAGACCAAGACCAAGATCAGGACCAATGCCAAGAAAAACATCATAACAAAAGCATATTACTAATACAAGGATCAGGAGAAAGGCGAAGATAAAGAAAAAGACCGATATAATGAAAACGAGGCCGAAAACGGAAAGGAAGACAATGGCGAAATCGAAGCCGAAAGCGAAGACGAAAGTTCAGAAATAAAAAATCTGAAACGAAGGCGAAGGCGAAAACGACATAAGATGAACACAAATATTATGAAGACGAAGGCAAAGATAAGAGAATTTTAAAACAAGAACGAAGGCTATAATCAGTCCTAAAGAGAGATTACCACACTCAGTAAAACCGGCTGGTATTGCAAAAGAAAGACCGGCGTTCAATGTTGCCTACAGCAAGGAACACCTAAATAAAGCAAGAGCTTTCTCGCATATTTCCGCATAGATTTCTGGAGGCCTAGAATGCAGCCAGCTGTCAAGAGATCACGCTATGCCACGAGGACACAAAGAATCACACAGTATATGCCCTTGTCATGGAAGCGAGTCCTTCAAATACAGCAGAAAAGTGTAGAAGAGAGCAAATAAGAAATGAGGAGGCGACACATTAAAGCATTTGGAGAACTTCAATGACATCGACAACACAGGGTAAATTGAGACGCATTTGGCTCGCGTTTCCACATCCAAAATATCCGCCCCACGAAATAGGTTTTTTGGCTTTAGGATAGTTTTTTGCTTTTTACACGTATACATGTATATGTAAGCGTCACTCGCATTTTTTATGTGTATGTAACTCTTTTATATCATTAAAAAAATGTTACGTATACGCACCGTACCCTTCTGTTTCAGAAGCTATGAATATGTTTGCGTGTAATTTATTTTTGGTTTTCATGTAACACCGTGCTTGTTGTTCGCAATACACTAAATTTTTCAGCAATATACCCAACTATGATGCGTAGTCATAGATACTTTGCTTTACTATGGGGTAAACAATATTTCATTCGCTCAAAAACCTTTACTTTACTGTTTCAATGTGTATTGAATTGGGGCGTGAGACTGACATGCTTTGCTGCATAAGGCTAATGTCCGGAAAGGACAACTGACTATTATTGGTTAGCTGTTGGGCGGAATAATAATGTGCACAAGTGATGTCGGATCAATCGAACTAAATACACATATAATAATAAATGACTCTATAAATTCTTTTGCGATTTAATTTTATCGAAGTCATTGCAAGTTATGTTTTGTATTGAAAATCAATCAAGTTGTTTTTCTGTAGCAGGGTTGAGCAAATTATTTGGGTGTACATATGTACGAGCATGTTAAAATATGGCAACAGGAGTTGCACAAAAGAGAAAATAAACTACGACATTGTTTTGTTCAATTGCTTTTATAATTAAACAATAAAATAAATTCAGTGACAGATAAAGTTTTACTTCGTGAAGAGTACAAGATTTAAGAAAAAAATTTGGGACAATTTGACAATTTAAGCTTAGTAAGTAAGGAATGCATGTGTAATATAAGAACATATAACATGAAAGCTAAAAAGTTAGTGGCAACAAAAGAAACTGGTCAGTAAAAGCTATCAGTGGAGTATTGGTGTGATATGTAGTTGTGTGTCTTTGTTATCTATTATTATTATTATTGTAACAAAACCTAAGAAATTTCGAATAACTGATCTGTCAGATGATTAAGTCAAATTATGAGTATAATAAAATGATATTTACTTATATAGTAGTACTAGAAGACCCGGCAGACGTTGTCCTGCCCTAAATTTGGCCAATCTGCATACATTTTAATAAGCGTTTTCCGTCTGGCTCTGCCCTCGCCCCCTCTTCACTTTTTCCTAATCCTTTTATTCACTCCTCCTTCAGTCTTTTTCGCTTCATCTATCTCCATCTTCGTCTCATTCTATCTCTTTCTCAATCTCCTTCTCACTTTTATCTTTTCTATTCTCTCAATTTCTTCTCATTCTTCTGCATCCACTGTTGCCTGTCCCAGAAGGCGGTATGTATTTTATTCCAGTCCCAGTCCCACTCCGAGTCTCAGTCCCAGTCCTAATCCTAATCCCAGACCCAGTCCGTCTCTGGATAATATATTACTCTGTACTAAAGCACTCATCAACAGCTTTCATTTGATATCAATATTCTATAAACACACTCTAGGGGTACCCGGGTCCACTTTTTGGCCTATAGCTCGTGACCCTAGTCACCCGGGGGTATGAAAAATTACCCTCTACTAAAGCACTCATCAACAGCTTTCATTTGATATCCATATTCTAGGGGTACCCGGGTCCACGTTTTGGCCTATATCTCGAGACCCTAGTCACCCAGTCACTATCCTATATTTCAAGTTAGATCAAACTACACACTGGGTACAAAACAAATTCAAAATCGGTTCAGTAGTTTAAGACTCCATTGGCCTCAATTGTGTGACACGTGTTTTTTATATATTAAGATTATTTCACAATTAAATTTCTCGCATTCTTCACTTATAACATTTTTAAAATCAAACTGAATATTATTCCATAACTTGCGACAAGACAATAATGAGCTGAAAAAAATTACAACTGTTTATGCCAAATGCTAACTACACAAACCGCATAAAAGCAAGACCAACTTCGTTTGAAGCAAAAGGAACCACCGTTTTTCTTCATCTTTATCAATGCCTTTGATTATAACTACTTTTTCTATGAAGCGTACAATTCCTCGGTGCATATTTGCCAGTACTTTGACCAGTTTTGCAATTACGGCTGCTATTGAGTAACAACACTTTGATTTTCTCTGCAGATGCACTCTTGCCAAAGCCAAAGCCACAGCATCAAACCAACAAAACGCCACAATATGCCAGTGCCAATGCAAACTCTGCAACTCGTAAATAAGGAATTTATAACCGCACAATAACTGAGTTGCCGTACACCCTTCATTTAATCTTTGCGAAGGTAGGGAAACATAAAAGCTGCACGGCATTAGTGAACGCACGTGCACACGATTTAAATTTGAAAAAGAAACAACCCAAACGGGAGGCGTCGTCAATGGCGTTGATGGCTTTTCCGCACAACCACTAAAGTGCAGTTTAATTTCTTAAGCAATTTTCATAATCCAACTTAGCAAATTTGCTTTTGATTTGTAAAATTGTTCAGATGTAAGCAAATTTTGTAATTTTCCATGCAACTCAATGTGTTGCAATGTTTAGTAAGACTTTTGAAAGCAAGTTTAATATACAGTTGGGAAATCTGTTGATGTTTAGTTTTGGTTGTAATAGCAGCATGTTGCATATTTAGCACGCCCCTTCCACCACTAAAATGGCACTTAACCTAACTTTTCGCTTCACATTTCACATGCTGCAATGAATAACTTGCAGATCACAGAACATAACACAGTCGCGCCATCATCAGCCGCCATTCTCCAACATGTTGCAAGCAACTTTGTTCTGTGCAAAAAGTTTTTGCTACGCTTCATCTGCGGCGATGGCCACACGTTCTAATCGCTTTTTTGATGTAGATCTTGCAACCCTGTTACAGCGCAAAGTCAAGTCCAAGTTTTGAATGTGAGCTAAAATTAAGTAAGATACGGGTAGTGGGGTTTGCAAAAGTTGTTGCAGGTATAGCAACGACAGACCCAACTGGCGTTTAGTTTAGTTGAAGCACGTGCGTACTGTAGCAATCAGCTTTTACTAAACTTTCATCCAGTTGTATGATCCCATTTGAATAATTTTTTGCTTTATCATATCTTAGATGATAATTTTAAATGGTTGGCGCACTAGCAGAGATATACATATGTATCTCTAAACCTCTTCATATTTGGAGTAAAAATAAGTTCAAAAGTTGTCTCGATATGCGTCCTGAAGTTGAATTATGCCAGTTTTGATCATGATCGGTAAGCAAAACCTCAAACTCAATAACTTGAGAGGACTTAAAGGAAACCAATAATTAAGGAAGGCACCATTTTCTTTCAAAACTGAAGACAAAAAGAAAGAGAAAATAGAGATGCAAGCTCAGAGGCGGAGTAGAAAAAAATTATCTTTTAAAAAAACCCAACACTATCCGTTCTACCTGTAAGTGTAATTGCGTCTACGTGAAGCTTATTTTTTATTATTTTGCACAGGATGTCACAAAAGATCCGGAAGGTTGACGCAAAAGTGCGAAAATGGCAGAACATACTACACATATGTATACCGATGATTAAATTTACGGAAGGGGTCCTACAGGCTTCCAGATCACTGCAGTGTCCCTCAGGCGGAAATTTTGCCGTGAAGAAAGCAGCCGAAATTTTGGAGGAAGCGTGCTTGAGCTACAATCGCGTCCATATAAGCATTGCTAGTCAAGCGTCGATTGATAAAATACTTCATCAAGAAGTTTCCTGGAATGCAAAGAAACCTTGGAAATGTTTCGCTGAATGCTTTTTATGTACCTATAATAAGTTTCTGGTGATAAAACGACGATTAGTTGGCAGAGGAGGGCTTAGCACTCGATGTTTTGATGGTAGACGTCACAATACATTTAGGAAAAATCAAGAAGAGACAGGGTTTAATATAATCCATCAAGCAGGAAAGGCGTAGGCAGAAGTGCGCGGCTGCGAAATTTCTAAGATCATGTGCAAAGCCTGCGATGTTAGACTCACAAAGTTTCTCACATCACTGAGAAGAGAAATCTTAAGGCTTACGATGGACACACTAGCTAGATACCGCCTTCTGGCGTCACATGCTTATAACTTAGGCCTCGTCAGTGACAGCAGGTATAGGCATTGCGAGCTGAAGATAAGAAACGGTTGAGCACGTTCTGTGTTCGTGTTCACCAGTTCCGGGCTGCAGCTATAGAGGGCGGCAGAGTTGCCGGATATCTAGGCAGCAATTAGGCTTGGTCATAGAAAAATTCTAATATTTTCTAAGAAGATGGAGTTATTCAATAACATAAGCCCTGTTACCTAACTGGGATTTTTCGGTTAAATATTTCAAACAAATTCTTGTAATTCTTCGGGCAAATTCAGTCTATATGAGGTATTTATTTTCTTTTCTTTATTGAAAAGCCATCGGAAACTTTTTGATAAAAAATCGATAATTTTTTTACGACAAACCGATAATTCGTCGATAAAATGTTTAAACTTTAGCAAACTTGTAACTAATCAATGGCTTGTCTTTAACTCACCTACAACTATGCGATAAATCGTCGACAAGAAATAAAACCATGCATCACATCAATAAGAAATCGAAAATTTATCGATTACAAACTGTTAAGACCTCAATAACTGATAGCGCCTGGCTTCAGTTTCCCTTCAGTTCTGATAATTTAAATCGCTTTCAACCTGGTCCTTCCACCGGAGTGAAGTCGCCCACTTCCTCTGCTTCCGTGGGCGGGCTCCGATAAGAATACTCTTTTAACCGGATCACCATCTTTTATTCGCATAACATGGCCAAGCCAACGTACCCGCTGCTCTCGATTCCGGTCTTTGTTGTTCTGTTTTAGCGATAAAGACATTTCCTTAAAGTTTTTGGGGAGTATTATTGAGTTGGAGAAGCTGTAAATTGCGCTAGCATCCACTTGAAAGGATAAAATAGACGCATTTTATGTCAGGCATACCTGCCGCGGATATACTCTAAGCTTCCTAACCCGATGGGGGTATTTCGGTCTTTGACAGCTTGTACTGAATAAGTATGAGTTCGAAGAATCTCTATCGTGTTTGGTAAAACCCATTTTAAAAGTAGCGCTTTGCCTTTAATCGAGCCGCAGTTCATTTCACGCTTTCGCTGTTAAAAAAAAACTTTTTTTTCGATTTTCATTAAACTGCTTGCATCTTAAGGTTCACGCACACATACACAAATATAATGTATGAAGCTTCCAACGAAGCACCTGCAAACAGTTATGAGTTTATGTTTAAAATTGTTAAGAATTGCCAGCAATAAGGATATACACACAGACACAGCCTTGTTCTAAAAATATTCTTCGCACTTCGAAGGAACTGAACGAAATATCGCATGTTGTAAAAGAAAACTTAAATCATAATTTAAAGCGTCAGTAGGATTGCAAAAGAAAGCTGACTTGACGCATATCGCATAAAATTAAGGAAATATTTGCACACTTAAATACAGAAAAAATCATAGGAATTTTATCGTATCGACCGTAAGCCATACTTTGACTCCAACTATATATCCGTCCATCAACCTGGGTTAATCGTGTTAGTTACATTTCTTTTCCTATGATAAAACTAAACCAACATAGGACCAATAGTGGTAATAAGGTGGCTGATTTTACCAATATATGCCTGCTCCGCTGGATGTCCTCCATTACGCGAGGCGAAACTCGTTACAAATATGAATTTATCATTTACACATTAAGAAGGCGAGAGAGACTCTGGCAATCCCAAGTTTCTAATTGAAACAGGGGCTGGCAGATCGAGATGACCTGGAAGGTTCAATGCGGTCATATTAAATCGTTCCCGAGATATTCGGTCCTGTACCTTAATGGTGCATGTTACGTAATGAATCGACATCCGACAAAAGACCATCAATATTGGGAAAAACTCCCTTTTGCCATTGCAAGCTCGTGTACCGAATTGAGGGTATTTCAAATTTTACAGATATCCACCCGCATCTAAATGTTACCTCATTTTGGCCTATCCGAGAAAACCGTAGTTTTGATGTTATCTAGATTGTCACCCATTTACACATACGTACCCTCTGTTGATGGCATATCGCCACTCTCCTCTCGCATCATCCTCCTACTTCTTTGTCACTTGCAGATTTCGAAGTTACTACCTTCTCTATATTTGGGTCTCTTTGCTCTAGACTTTTGGAACCACATACCATTTTAATACGGCTTACAATCCTACGGTTCTGAGGCTGGGTCATTTCTTCCTCTTTAAATCTATTTTATCAAACTCAGCTTATCACTGCCTCATCGAACTGTCTTCGATTTACTCCTTCGGCCCCATGGGTAGTCACCATTTCGTGCTGTTGGGTCAACCATGCCTCATAAGCGCTGGACAAGTCTTGATGCTGCAAGGTACTCTTAGAGGGATCTCTTAATCTCTCTGCTTCACACCCTTTTCTTTCTTTAGTTCTTTCCCCTGCTATTCCATTACGGAACACATTGAATTCCACATGCTTTAGCTTTCCTAGTCAAACAAATTGTTTGTAGTGCTTTCAATTTCTTCAGCTGCTCTCCCTCTGCCCATCTTTTACATAAATATTCTGAGTGAATCCACCTGCGTAAAAATTGTTCTCAATGGGTCTTATATTAAATGCGGGTGAAAGAATAAGTCCGGCACAGTGGTATTTCTTAAGGTTGCCTTACTTTCCGACGCGGCCTATTATCGAGAAGGCTCCTTTGAAATACAGGCCAATATACACCTGATCGAAATCCAACTAACAATAGAGTGAAAGCAATATTATAGATTACGAAGGATGGTGGTTCCCGGTGGCCAACATTCTGTCGCCCATCATCAAACCGTCTTACTTAGCGAAAGGATCTTTCTTTTCTCTATTTTGGGTTAAGTTAAACTGCCGTGTTCGTGAGGATTTGACATGGACTGAATGTGTCCATAGAGTTACCAGAAGCTTACTCAACGACCATACTAATAAAACCCTATCAAAAACCAGATCATGGGCACAATACATCTACATCTACTTTCTTATAAGATCAGTTTATTTCCGGATCTGCGCAGACCCTGCTTCTTCCAACCATATGCAAGCATCGGTATGCGCGTATATCGTCTCGTATGTATTTGAGCGCTCTTGCGTCAATATCCAAAGGTGTCTTTCGTGTGTCTAGTGGACCATTGAAATGCAGTAGAAACAAGGTATAAACTAATATGGCCATACGATTTGTGCTCAGACCTGCTCAGAGACCTGAGCCTCGTTTCAGTTGTCAATGCTATGTTCTTCTCCTCGCAGGTCTAAAGGGGCAATGTGTAGAATAGCATACATTCCGGCGGCAGGGGCTGTTTATAGGGCGTCTATTATGACTGAGCGTGATAGCCTACATGTTTACTCTAATTTTTGGGATAGGGTTTTTTGTGTGTTTTGACAATAATAGACTACGTAGCATAGAGTGGCCTCTAAAATCACTGTTATATCAATGAGAGCTCTCGAGAGACACCACGTATACACAGTATCTTTACATACATTAAGTTCGGTCGAGGTCTCTTCACATCTCTTCACTCTCTCCTACACTTTAAGTTCCACGATAGCTCTAGTGTCTAGAATGATTCCTAGATATTTGGTAGATGGTGTCTCTGTAGATCACTTCACTGATATAGACCTATACTAATTCGGGCTTTTTATGCTCTTAAGTAACAAAGATGCAGTTTGACAGTCTCCTTCGCCTTCGCACTCAACGCTACATTAGATGCCAGCTATGTATACCCGAAGCGCCCACCCGACTCCACCAAAGAGCTATTAGTGGAAGGCACTTTCCACTTGTGACCACTGCACGATCATCGCGTGTACTACACGACGGAACCGCCGGAACAGATTAGCTGTCGACCAGCGTCCATAGCAGAAGTGAAAATAGCTCGCCTGCGGCGTGCCTGTCTACCGATTTTGGGCTCATACACCGCCCACTTCGAAGAAGTGCATCCAAGCTTGCCAACCCAGCCTGCACCAAGCCTGCACAGCTGTCTAGCATTGTACACTTTAGAACCTCCTCCGGAGTACAACTTTTATTTTATTTTCTCGATGTTTTAACAATCTCTTGCAGCGCCGTGCGTCTCATGACTTATCTGTATCGCTTCATATTATCTGTCATCGGAAAACGTTTCGTTGCCGCAGATTGACTCAGAGGTCGAGCTACTCGAGACAGGCGTCTGCACTCTAAATAACATTCACGGAACTGTGCGCCGCATCTTAATGGTACTATTCGTAGACGGATCACGATCTCTCATAATCATCGGCGCTAAACGCCAAACATTTTTGGGATATTTCTGGCGAGTCCAAAAGCGGACTTCTCTATACACAGCCACTTCTAAAGATAGAATTAAGCTCACACAAATTTAAAATTTCTTCTTTCTCTCCCATCTGCCTTATATTTTGTACGATTCATACTTTGTGGGGCTTCACTCCTGAAATCTCTTGGCACAAAAACGATTTTCAGCTAGCAAAGTTGAACTGTTCGTATGTGTCCCCGCTTTTAGAAATTGTCGCTGCGTGCTGCACTTAAGCTATGCGTAATCGTTTAATGCCGATGGCAATAGTTAGGTATCCTCGTACAGTACCTACTTACTAGGAGGCGTGCCATGTTAACCACGCGCGTAAGTCTCACTAAAAAAACACACGCTGCGGCATCGTAACATACGGATTCTGCTCAGCGCCAGTCCTTAACGCTACTCCAAATTGAGTGCCTGCTACAATTGTTATTGTTTTCTCATTAACTTTTTTTGTCTTTGTCGCCGCCTTCGGGCAGTCTGCGACAGTTACGCGCGCGCACCAACTGTGGCAATAGGGCTCAGTACTCGTAGATATTCTTTTAGTCATCATCGACACAGCGGCAGTACGTTGTTGATGCATATCAGAGCCGTCACGTCAAGTGCAATGTAAAATGCTGTTAGCTGTTCTGATATTAAAGTTTACGTGTTCCATAGCTGCATGCGTTGCCAGTTTACATTGCTTCCTTCTTGTGCTAGGTGCTGAATTCCCAGCTCACAAGCGTGCAAAGTTACTTACTTTGGCATGTAGGCTGGTGTTGACTGCTGATGATGGATGCGGTTGACGAAGTGTGAGGATGCTGTTACGGCAGCACGAAAGTAGCAGACAAATACATCCAAACACAGTCTTCCTACTTTATAGGCATACAGTAGTCTCCTGCACTCTCCTATCTATAATATCACTGCACACTGTCTTACAATGGCTGTAGACCCTCGCAGTCACTTGGTCTCTAAGTCGTTGATTTTGCGACAACTGAAGCGCTCCTATATGACAAGATATAGTGCAATACGAAAAACATGTACAATATCCCCAACCGCCGTGGCGACAAAGTGTTGCCAAATTGGAACAGGTTTATCGAACTAATAAGGCGCCTTGCCGAGGACGATAAGAATGGTTTAATGGCTAAAAAAGTGTTAAAGCTTTTTTGAACGCTTGCCCACAGCCAAGAAATACCGCCAGGAGTATTCGGTCAAGCATTACCAGCGTCTAATACGCGAAATTTGTTGCTTGTATGTATAATCGCCGATTCATGCTCCGCGAACTCAACAAACACTTAATCGCCAACAAGTACTTGAACGTTTGCAAAATGATTATACTTTCGTCATACTTGTTACGAACAGTTTAACTGCATATATGGATAAAATTCGCAACATTAATGCTGAAATGCCGAATGTTGAGCGGAACACTTTATGTATTGATGGACGTTATCCGCATAATATGCAAATACAGGAGCGTTTGGATTTTCTCAAGTGTTGTTAAAGGATTGGGCAGCTGTGGCTGTGCGCCGAACAAGTAAGAGATTATTGCAATTGTTTTTCACCTATTAATAAAAGGGGTTGTCAGTTATTAATTTTAAGATTTGGGTTGGTGTTGTTGTAGGAGGTTGTTGTTGTTGTAGAGTACTCGTTAGATCGCATTCACAATCCGTATGCATATAATGTGAGAAAAAGAGTGAGATAATAAATTAAATAAATATTTCATCCTGCTATTTATTTTCTGAACCTATGCTCCGAATTTTCGCATGTACACTCGGTGTATTTGTGGCTGTCAAAAAACTCAAGTGAATGTGTGCGTTTTTGGTCACACGATTTTTGCAGGGTAATTAGTCGCAGCACGAATCACAGATTATTGACTCATGTGATTGAGATTATATGTAAACGTGATTGTGAACGAAGTGCAGATGCTATCACAGTCAGTCAGTCACGGCGATTCCTCAGAAGCAGTCACAGCGTTCAGCTGTGATCATTCAGTACCTGTGACAAAATCACAGATACACGGATATTTCCAAACTCTATTTTAATTGACGTTCAGCGTCCGAGCCAGCAGGTTGGATGCTGCTGGTTTAAGTGTAGGTGGTGTGTGAGTGTAGGGATGTTTTTAGTGTCGAACTTACGTAATTAGGCTAAGGTTGTAAGCATGTATTGTTTTATTCAATTGCAAAATAGTAATACATATTTACCTTTTTGAATGCTGTTGCATAGTAAACGTATGTGTGTGCTCACCACTGATTTAAACCTTTCATTTTCGGACATATGTATTGAAAATTAAGGCGTGTTAAAATAAATATTCCATACAACTTAAACTGTTTAAAAATTCGAGGCCTCATACCAAAAGCCTTTCATACAAATGAAATAAACCTTTTATAAGGCTAAATAATTGGTTGATGGGTTGATATCATTGTTATATTCATTGTGTAAGTGCATTCAAGTGTTGCACATTTCATATTGCATGAAGTGCGAATATGCTTTCAGTTATATTTTCTACATAGTCAAAATTTTCGCATTGTTGCTTTGCTATATGCAACTAACTTTTTCAATTTTTTTTGTACGTTGTATGCCGAGCTCAGAGTTTTGTTCTCGAACGAACGCTGTCATTTTCTTTCAATGCATATATTGTCAGCAATTATATAAACAATTAAATTTAATAAGATCTCAAAATGTTGAAAAGTGCGTCGAAAAAACGTTTGACATTTGTGAAAGTTCTGACTTTGCTAACATGCAACTGGTCTGGTTTTGCAAACTCCTGCTGCTCAATTTTAACCTTTTGGCGGTGTGCGTATTTCATGGAGTCTACTTGACACTACGGTAGCAAAAAGTAATGGGAAAGTTTAGCTCAGGCAAAAGTAATTCTTATAGAGATTGAAAGCGGCGTTGCTGGCTTGTTAGGTAATTCCAAATTATTTAATTATTCTAAATTATGCCCAGTAAAAATGTTGTTATTTCTCGCGCAATTGTGAGCGTTGCCACGCATGTTTTCCAAAAATTTGCATACAAAAGTTGACTAAGGTAACCTTTTTACCAAACTCGACAAATTCTAATTAGTCAATAATAATTATAATTCGACTTCGCCTATTTTCAATACCAATTTCATAATCACTACTGTCGTGAAATATCAGTAAAATTACGGTAGAACCATATTTTTGTTCTAAATTTTTTGATGTGTTAACATTTTTGTCCGCGGTATGGGTAATCTTGAATGTAAGCGTAAGCATAAGTGTGAAGGGAGTCTTCGTAAGTGGTATGCTATATTAGAGGTACATATATGTAGAATTTAAATGCCGGCGCAATGCATGGCATTCGTGTACTCCATGGAGTACTAGAGAATGTGTAAGCAAAGCCGTAGTATGTGGAGTTGGTGTGCTGTTTTTGTTATTTCAGAATGAGAGCGTAAGTAAAGTCACTACACTGTATCGTAATGTGGGAGTGTGGTACGCGGTAGAGCTGATATGAGCGAAATAAAACATGTTGTCACCTACTTATAAGTTAAAGCGCTCTGAGCATAAACACAATTTGTATGCATGCAAGTGCACAAAATATGTATACACTTCTGTTTTGTCCAAAATAAAGAGCCACGGATTGTTTACAACAACAAAGCACGTGGTTGGGTATTTAGATTTAAGTGGAAGCTTGTTTATTCAGTGAATTTTATTGGGTTTAGCATTTTTGAACATTATTTGGTTAGATTTATATACGAAGCTAGCAGACGCTGTTCTGTCCTAACTTTGGTCTATATGCATAAGTTTTAAAAAGTTTTTACGGCTTACTACCACTTCCCCTCTCTCCCCTTTTTGCTTATCGTTTTATTCACTCCTGTCTTTGCCTTTCCCTTTTTCTACGTCTCTTCTCTCACTTATTTTCCACTCAATCTTTCTCTATCTCTCTATCTTCATCTAACTCTATATCTTTCTCCTCCCCTCTTTTCTCTTCTTCTTCTCTTTCTTTTCTCTTCCGAAAATATAGAGAAAAGGGCACTCAGCTATATTTATCAAACCAACGCTTTTATGTGTTTGAATGTGTGTGCATTGCTAAGCAAAGAAACAATATAGCAAAGGCATCAAAGCGACATGATTTGTGTGTGTGTGTCAGTGAGCTGCAATTATTCATCTTTTATAGTTATTAGTGGACTAACCATAAAAATGAGTATTAGTGCGTATGCAAACAAAGAATATCAAGCACTTATATCCACTAACACACATTTACATAGCCTGCTTCGTAAAATGAATAACCGCTCATAAGCCACGAAGCAGTTCAGTACTCAATTGACTTATTGAATAAGAAAGTCAGCTGTGTTATACGAAAACAGTAATTGGAATAAGTAAGACTACAGTGGAATAAAATGAATAAAGTCCTATCAGTCTTCTGACGCTAGCAACACAACGATGTACACGAGACAAAACTGAACGCAGCGCCAAAGTAAAACCGATGATAAACGAAGTATACAGTGTATTACACACGAAATCGAAGTGCTACTGAGTTTAAAGCGACTATAACATCACTTTATACTCAACAATGTCATATATGTTTGAGACATATGTGTAACGGAGCACTCGTATGTATTTTCTATTTTATGTGTTAATCACTCATATTATTTGTCTGTACTTGACTAAGTACAGATTTAGACACAATTTTTTGGCTCATGACTAAGTGCACTAATTTTGTTACTACTGAAAGCAGATCTCTGGTGTGCGTGTTTCTGCTCTGTTGATTTTTGCACAAACACTATCGTGGGTGAAGCATATTGTAACGAGTTCTGAGATTTCTGATATTTTGCACCTTCTGCTAACGTTCGTATCGCTGAACTGTCGAAAAAGTAACTCCAATTTAGTCTACTTTGGGAGTGGTACAATAATACTTCGATATCACGTATTTCACAAAGCGTATTTAAATCAAACTGATTATAATCAGTAATTACTGATATCTCATCTTGCGATGCTTTTATGCTCCCGGTTTTCTCGTTCACTCATTTCTCCTAAGGTCTAGGCATTTCGCGAAGAGTTCGAGAACAATTGTATCTCATGCTTTTCTTATAGCCATGTGCGTGTGTATGTGTGAATAACTACTTCGGCTGATCACCAGATGTGTGTGTGTGTGTGAGATATCTCTTCGTTGCCTTGTACATAAGTGTTGCCGCTTGGTGTGCTTTGTTGTTGCGATTATAGTGATGTTAATATTCGTCACAATATGTTCAGTGAAAGCTTCAGGAAAATCGGTACAACCGTTCATCAGTTTTGCCTGGTCACCTTTTGGGTACTTCATTTATAATATTAATAGAAGATAACGTTGGTAAAATTGCTGGTTTGTTTTTCAGTCTACAAATAATCAAAGGCTGCTGCGTGCTCAGACGCATTAAAGATCTGAAAAAAATTTTAAGGCAATCATATGAAATTGCAATCTTAGGTTAAACAATGCATTTATTTTTTAGCTTTAAACAATTCCAACTTAATGTCCACATATACCATTCCAGCTTAATGTCGACTATATCCCTGACATACATTTAGCGAGACAGCAACCGAAAACTGAGTTAAATAAATTGTCTGCAAAAGTATGCCATACCAGTTGTACAAAATAAGAAAAGATAGACTCAATAAATAAATGAAATAGAGCAGTTGCACTTAGGTAGACCAGAGTGCATCAGACATATATACAATATATAAAATAGAAATTTCTACGCTGCCATTTCATTTCAGAAATATTGAATACGGATTGGTAGGACGGTACTAAGCCCATTAGGAAATTGCTAACTTCAGAGCTGGGACTTTTGTGGTCAAAATTTAATCTGTGCATTTTCAATTTTAAACTAAATAAAAAAGGACGTGTGGCACTCAGGGACTGCCGCGGTAAAGCTATTGCATATTATCAACTTATGCAATTATAATATTTATGCAACATTTTGTTTTCTTTGATATTAATTCAAGTTTTGTTTTTGATATTAATTCAAGTTAACCTTTTTAAGCATGGTGACCGATAAGAAAACAAATTTTTAACTTTTATTGAATAAATGAGAAGTTAATATTTAACTTTCACTTCAACTTTAACTTTAACTTTAAATTTAACCTTAACTTTAACTTTAACTTTCATTTTAACTTTAACTTTAACTTTCTCTTTAACTTTAACATTACCTTTAACTTTAACTTTAACTTTATTTTTAACTTTAACTTTAACTTTCGCTTAATTTTAACATTCACTTTAACTTTAGCTTTAACTTTAACTTTAACTTTAACTTTAACTTTAACTATAAATATAACTATAACTATAACTTAACTTCAACTTTAACTTTACTTTAACTTTAACTTTAATTTTAACTTGAACTTTAACTTTAACTTTAACTTTAACCTTAACTTTAACTTTAACTTAACTTTCACTTTAACTTTAACTTTAACTTTAACTTTAACTTTAACTTTAACTTTATTTTTATTCAACTTTCGCTTAACTTTAACATTCACTTTAATTTTAACTTTAACTTTAACTTTATGATCCGGGGTGGGCGTGAGCTTAGCACCTGCTAACAAGCCAACCTAATATAAACGCACGCAAATCATTTTCTGTCAAAAATGTCTCATGCACATACAACTTGTATGAGAGCAACACAAATTGAATTTGCTGCGTGAAAAACCTAACACGATTTCCAATTTTTGTTCTGCGTGAAATTTTGATTTGACGTTTGCACACATGCTTTACATTGTCACAACGCATGCTTATTTGGGTTAGGGACAAAAAACACCGGTTGTTTGCGTGCGCTAAAAAAACGCAGTGCGGTTTTATTAGGTTGGCTTGTAAGCGACCATATATGTATACGATAAGCGATAGGACAATGCTTACTTCGTGAAAATCAACGACAGCTCTTTTAGTTTGATTTCGATGGTCGTACGGTGAGGATGTGTCGTACGCGCGCTTAAAACAGAGTACCAAAGAGTACGTGTGACACGTGTTCACCGTTCAAGCATTGAAATCAAACTAAATAAATAATAGAATTTGCTTTCGTGCTCGCTACGCGTTCGTGTTTACTAACACATTCTCAATTTGGTAACCTGCCCACCGCTGATTATGATAGAGGTCCAATATTATGTATTTGGCCTGGTGCTAACACTGAGCCTTTACGAACCTTTTCGAATCTTTTCGAAACTTTTCCAGCCTTTTCGGACCTTTTTTGACAAATATCCGTTACGGTTTTTTTTTGATTTAGTCGCCAAGCCCGCGATAAAATCTATGCAATAGCTTAAAAATTTACTGTTTTCAATGAGATGTAAGTTAATAATTGTTGGCTTTAACTCGTTTGCATTTGCTCGTAGTAGCTTCAAAATAAATATTTAGGCTTGAGCTCAAGCAAATCATATATCTGCGAAATAAATAGCATTTAGCTCTGATGAAATATTTTCGATGTTAATGAAAGTTGGCTGAGTACGTTGTTTTGAAATATATTTATACATTTGTATATTTTGGATGTACTGGTTATAAAAAACTATTAAGAGCCTGTCAGAATTTGAATTGGCTCGAAAGCAACTCGAAACAACATGTAAAAGTTGCTATTGACAAACGATAGTAATAAACATTAAGTACGAGGGGTCACTCGGAACTAGAGATTCTCCTAAGATTAACGCTGGATTTATTTGTTTCTCTGATCTAAACTTTTTTATTTTTTGAATTGCGCAAATACATGGCCCGTTTTATGTTTTCTGCTTAGTGACTGAAACCCATCTCCAATCAAGCATTAACCATGCAAGTTTCAAACAATTTCTAAAAATTATAATAAGTTATGGATCGCATGAGTACTATTTGTTGCTAATCGCATATGCCATTAATCCGGTCCACCATTCAGAGGTATTGTGATTTAAAAAATGAGTTTAGATTACGGATCGTAACACGTAATATGGGTCCAGTTCTAATATACCATTTGCAAATTGATTTTGTATTTCGCTGCTAAATTTACATCGATTCTGAAAAAGATTTGTGGACTGAAGTTTTTGTGAGGGCTGTATATGAGGTTGGCACCGGTGGCGCCTAACTCGGAATGTGAACACGTGATCGTATAACTTTCGAAGAAGATATGAACTAGATATGAACAGGTAAATGTCAATTATAAGCTATAACCTAATTAAACAGTTATCAAACGTGATTATCCCGTTAAAAATAAAAAATAAATACGTCGCATGCATGGAACATCCTGCAAATCTAGTGGGTTATGAAGTGGCCAGCTCGTGCTACCACGTAGTGCTATTTTTAATTTTCTAGAACAGGTTTTTGGGTTTTTTACGAGTTGGTGATGCGACCACAGGGTTCGAAAAATATGGTTGGTGTCATGTGGACACAAGTCAAGTTACAAATGGGACACACAGAAGGTTTGTTGGGGTTGATTCTGGATAAGTAAGAGTTTAACCTATTACAGTATCCATATCGAAGTTGAGTGTGATAATAGTTGGTTATTTCGTAGTAGTGCCACAAAAGCCAGAAAAGTTGGATCTGTACACATTAAAAATACACTGGCTACGTTTCGGGATGACTCTGAAGAGAAATGTCTGGTTAGAAATCAAGCACAGTAACTAGCAAAGCATTAAATCTTTTCAAAGTCCTGAAATCACCCTACGAACTTCTGTTAACCTTCTGACTGTTCTGGTATCATTTGTAAAACCAAAAAAAAATTGCATTCAATACGATGCGAAAAGAAGCTACTAAGAAGTTTTCACTGACCAGCGGCTATGAGTTTGTACCAGTTCGATCAGCAAATATTCGATTGGTTCTCAAACTTTGGTAGTACAATTTTTATCTGGATACAAATTCCGCACGAAACTTCTATTCCTGTTACTGATTAATTAATAGGTGCGCGTGCAGACCAAATTGCCATTTACCACCTAGCTTTTGAGAGATTCAAATTCGTTGATGAACTGACGCTCTTGGAACCAAAGAAAACCGAGGTGAAAGCTAAATAGCTTGTGGAAGCATATTCGAGAAACTTGTAAGGAATTTTGTGAATCGAGTTGATCCAACATTTTGCATATCTCCAAATAAAAGGGGAAAAAGAATTAACGGAACTGCTTTTGTACCGCATCATCTAAGAAAACAATCTGCGGCCTACATTGTCAACTATGGAGACCAAATGCACATATGAAAAATCTTACTCTAGAAAAAAGTTAATTAAAAATCGACTTAGTACATATATGGGGGAAGGGAGGCTGATTAGTTTGGTCCTCCTGAGCTCAGAATGAAATGCACACTGTGGGCTAGATATTGAAGATATTATCGAAATATTTGTAGCCAAAAAAGATCGAAAAGGATTTTGTAAGCAGTTACTATATGCATTGTAAGATTTTAAGTTTTATACCTTAGAAATGTATGAAAAAGAGAGCAAAACTGTTTACATGATTTTATAAAAAGTATTAGATATATACTTCGCAACGAGTAAATTCGCCGCAGACCTCCACACTCTTAATCCGGTGCTGCCCTACAGTGAATATATGCTTATATGAGCAAAAGAATATGTAAGTGTATATATGCGTTTGTATGCAATTTCCCCTTATGCACTTTTCACTGCAGCAATGCAATTTATAAGCCAAACGTTTTACAGCAACTATTAAAACCAATACAAAATGAAGAGAGCCAAAACAAAAAAGTCAATCGAAATGGAAATGACTAGCAAACAGAAACTGGCGACTGAAAAGTGATTGAAAAATGCAAATTCTTATACTCTTTTTTTGCATACCCGCCGGTATCTTTTTTATTAGAAACTGAAGATAATAATTAGGTAACGTCGTCAAGTAATCGATAACACGACGTGTACAAATTTATACCAAAAAGTTGATGATTTTTCTCCAGCAAAGCGATAGCTATTCAAAAGCACATCGATAATAAATCGACACATTTTTTAAAATCGATAACTTCTTTTACATATCGACAAAATTTGTTAAATAATCGAAAACTTTTAGAATAAAAATCGATAAAAAGTTGATAATTTTTGATCACAAAAGAAGAACTTTACGAAAAAAATGATAACTTTTTAATAAAAATAATAACTCGTTGGTAAAGAGTTAATAAATTATCGATTACTCCTTTTATCGAAACCAATCTTTAGGCGTTTGAGAACACGTCGATAAGAAAATGATAACAAACCCATAACAGATTTTACTTTCAATCGTTCCTTGTCGTTTCAGATTCTCTGAATATAACATCGGCTTATTTTTCAGCCTTCGTTTAATATTCTTTGAGCGACATTGAAGATGGAAAAACGGTGAAAATATTTAGTCTTCAAACCGAATTCGACATAGTTGTCGGAAAAAGAATTTGGACTTTATAGAATTTCTTCACCAATTCAATGGTTATAAGAAATAACGATAAACTTTCTGTGATTAAAATGAACATAAAGGTTATTAACAGTTAATTTAAATAGAATTCTAGTTTGCCTTTAACTGCCCGTATAGCGTCAACAAAATGTCTCAGCAAGTGGAACGAATCATCTCAAAAGAGTCTTATATGAATCGTAAGTGTCGCCCATCTAGGCAATATGATATGGCACTATCAACGTGCATTTTGTGTTAATTTCATTCGTTTGTTGAAAGAATAAAATTAAATAGCATGGCTTATTGGGATCTACATTTTGGCAAGTATGGATCCGCAGTCGTACCTTCAGTCAAGAGCTGCAACAAAATCCGCAAGTCTCTTACCGGCAGCACTTGGAGAAAGGAAAAAGAAACGCTTATAACACATGTGTCCCCAATGTGGTCGTCGAGCTTAAAAAAACTCACTAGACGAAACTTCAGGCCTGTAAAAAAAAGCGGTCAGAACTGCCATGGTATGTCTTCTTATGTCCCTACACAGTGAAGTGAGAACATTCGGCGTAAAGGAGAGATACATAATGCTGAGCAAACAGTTTCTGCTAAATACCCAGGAACCTGCGCATCCCAACACACACCTGATTGAAGAGGCCCCGCCTCCAATGAACTTAACTTCGAACTAGATACTGTATGAAGTTAAACTCTCACTTATCCAACATCAACCACGAAACACACAATAAATGTCCCGTAAGACGCAATTGATGGCAATGGTCGCATCCATTGGATCTGGTGATGCACTAATACAACAACCACAGAGGCAGGTACTTCAGATTATGAATATCAATGCGTTGGTGAGGCATAGACCGAAGGTGTTTTAAAGATAAGCCTGAGGAGTTTTGTGCAGACAACCGCATTGTTCAAAGAAGCGCTGCATTGAAGCATCTCACAATGAAAGACTCCCGTAGGTGGAGAGGAGAACGGAAACTTGTATACGTTCTTTGGATTCATATGCCAATTTAACTGTGTGACTTGTCGTAGAAGTTTCTTAACCCTCCGATTAGCGGTGAATAAATTCAACACATCTTAGCATTGGCGTCCGGCCAGACGAAATTTGACACTTTCAACTTTATCCACAAAAATTTCATTTTTTATTTAAATTTTGAAGAAAACTCGTCGCACACTATGATTACCCACAAATAAGTTTGAAGTTTTAGTGATAAATTTTGAAATTAAAACGAACATGAGGTCTTGTATGCTTAAAAATACGCTCGTTTAGCCACACGACAACGCTAAAATGTGACATAATCGATTTTGGTACAAAAAAAAACAAACAGATAAAACAAAAAGAAAAAATATCGATTTCGGAACTATTATAAGGACTGCCTCTAAACATAAAAATTGACTAAAGCTTTTCATGACCGGTTGGGTAGGAATAAAGTTACTCACCAAAATTAAGCCTCCTCTTCTTGACAGACGCATAGTGCCGCGAAGGTGGACAAAAATACAAAAATCGACTGTCTTGAAACTTAAGTAGATGTTTTGATGTCAAGTTACAGCTAAAACTCCAACTAAGAGAAGTTCATAAGTTGTTTTGTGATAAAGACAACTTTCTGCCACACACACCCTGTCAAAGTACACCTATTTTCTGCATACTATTTCATTTTGGGGTTTCGCACATAAAAGTGGTCGCAGTTAAAAAATTTTTAAAAATACATTTTTATTCCTAGCAAAATCAACTTCTGCACTTTGATGAAGATATAGGCAATAACCCAAAAAATGTATGGTTCACGAAGAAAAAACCTTTATACAAATATTATTTTTTATTAATAAATAAATATTTGTTAAACATATCAAAATCCGAAAATTGGTAAACTTTGGAGACAAGAAAACCCAAGTCGGTGAAAGTCGGTGAAATTTTTTTTTGTTTATGGTAGTTTGGGCGGCCACCGTGGTGTGATCGGTAGCGTGCTCCGTCTATCACACCGTATGCCCTGGGTTCAACTCCCGGGCAAAGCAACATCAAAATTTTAGAAATAAGATTTTTCAATTAGAAGAATATTTTTCTAAGCGGGGTCGCCCCTCGGCAGTGTTTGGCAAGCACTCCGGGTGTATTTCTGCCATGAAAAGCTCTCAGTGAAAACTCATCTGCTTTGCAGATGCCGTTCGGAGTCGGCATAAAACATGTAGGTCCCGTCCGGCCAATTTGTAGGGAAAATCAAGAGGAGCACGACGCAAATTGGAAGAGAAGCTCGGCCTTAGAACTCTTCGAAGGTTATCGCGCCTTACATTTATTTTTTATTTAGTTTGGACCTTCTACTAACAGAAACAATCGAAATCTCTTCCGCCTTCTTCCGCCTCACGAAAATCTTCAATTTTGAAAATTTGACTAAATGCCTTTTTTTTGGTACTGCTTTAGCATTAGAAGAAAGGCGAACAAAAAGAAAATATAAATATGTGACATATTCATCTTCATCTGCATATTTAGCTTAAGCACAAACAAAAAGAGCTTTGCGAAAATGCACACTAGGGTGCTCCAATTGTATTGATCACTTTTATAATTTATAATTTTGTTCACCTAACTAATCACTTTATCTGTGAAAAATTTCATAGTTTTACTATTAGTGGAAAATGGTGCTCAACGCGAGTTTAAAATTTCATGTATAGCTTGTATTTGACATATTTTTTCTACTCATTTAACAAAAAAAATCAGGATTAAAAAAATATAAAACAGCAATGAGCACACTTTATATCTTAACTGATTTTTCTTAAATTTAAAATTGAAAGTAAAGTATGAGTAATAATATATTGAAAAGGCCAAAATTTGTTTAATATAAACTTGTTTATATAAACCATCTTAAGGCACATATGTACGTGTGAAAACAAGTGACCGCAGCAGGTAAATCAGCATTTGTTTATCTCACTTCAAAATAAAGTGTCGAAAGCCAAAACATAAAATTTTATAATAAATAAATAAAAATGTCAATTAAAATCAGAAATAGTGATTTGGTAGATTTATGGTTAGAAACACTCCTTAAAGAAAGAATATCAGTAATTTTTTCTTTTGTTTGAGAAAAGTTAACTAATGTTGAATTTGATAGAAATAATGTGAGGAAAATTGTTTATAGATTCAATTATCACATGAACAACAAGTGGAAGGAAGCTGCCTATAAAAAAGAGCGATTTATTAAATGGAACTCTACTTGGCTTCAATGGGCAATCTTTGAAACTGAAGATCCCGATAATGTATTTAGTGTATACTTTGTACTGTGAAAGTTTGTAGTTGAATATAAATTTCAGATACCAAGCACCAGTACGGGAAAAAGGGGCCGACCGCAAGTAGAGTTTTCAGTACCTTCAGAAAAGTCAAAATCGCAAAAGATAAGTAAAATACTTGAAGAACATAGTAAGGAAGAAATTACTTATGCGGCGCGGAAAGTAACGAAAAGTGAAAAAGAGCCTGATAACACTATAAGTGTCCTGAGTCCTTTAAAGCGCTGGCCTTATGTTTAGATTTAGATTTATCAGAAAAAAAATATAATTAACTACGCAAAGTTGTTAATAATATGCATACGGATTGTTTGCCAAGCACGTATGAGTTAAACAAATTCATACACAATTTAGTACCATATATAGAAGCAACGGAAACTTCAGCAGAAGTGAGATTAAAGGCTCTTCTGCATATTACATCAAAACACATCTTAGAAGTTTGTTCAGACAAACACCCAGTGGGCAAACTTTCACTTATTTGTAAATGGAGAATGGACGGTAGTTCTGGGCGCAGTCGATATAAGCAAAAATTCTCAGTGGAAGACCTCTCAGCTGAAATAATTTTCGTAATTGCTTTGTTAACAATAAAGTTCGTATAAAATCAATTAGTTTCCAATATATATATTGTAATTCTCTTAATTTAATTTTTTCACAATTTAAGGCTTATCGATTCCTCATCAGGTAATGAAATATGGGTTAACCGAACCCCTCTTCTACTCTCTTCTGTAGACCAGTGAAATTTATTTATACGAATGAAGGAAAAGAGGTAATTTATTCTGATTATAATAAAATGGTTCAGATGATTGATGATTTGGAATACGATATTTTCATAAATAAGATGGGAGTAGCTGAAATTGCCTACGTCATGCACTGCACTATGATTGACGGTGCAGTAACTAATGTTTTAACAAACACCAATTCTTCGAGCAGATGTTTTATATGTCATGCAAGCCCAACGGAAATGAACAATATTGAACAAAACAAAATACCAAATCCAGATCATTATAAATTTGGGTTATCAAACCTCCATTACTGGATTCGATTCTTTGAATGTTTACTTCACATAGCCTACCGTCTGCCTTTTAAGAAAAGTCAGAATAGAAAATAAGGCTAAATTTATTGAAACTAAAGCCCGTATACAAAAAGAATTCAAAGATAAAACAGGTTTGATAATTGACCAAGTCAAGCAAGGGTTTGACACAACTAATGATGGAAATATAGCTCGACGTTTTTTGAAAATATTGACGTTGCCGCAGAAATTACTCGTCTGGATAAGTCTCTAATCCATAATTTTTCTCTGGTGTTAGAGTCCTCTCCTGTGGAAAAGAAATAAAAACCCAAAAGTTTAGTGTTTTGTTGACCGAAACCAGAGAAATATACCTAAAAATTATGGTTGGTAAAACATGCCAAGTTCTGTGCATAAAGTGGATGGATATGATGTAATTAAATACTTTGACTTAAAAATACGCAATGATTTTAAGCTATGTTTTGATTTATTTGTCTTAATCTTTACTCCATGTTTTTTATCAGGTTCCATATCAGAAGAAGCCTTAGAATGTTCACAAAAAAACATAAGAAAATATCGGCTTAAGCATATACGAAAAACTGGAAGAGTACAAAGCAATACGGATTTAATAACCCGTTTTATATTATCATCAGATCCATTAGTTGCATTTAAAAGAAATATAAAACAGAGAAACAAATATTCGAAGGGTTCTGATCTCAGCTTTAAAAAATATATTGTTGAAAGTGATGAAGCAGACAACGACATGGAATCTTCTGAAGATGCTGAAACTGATTGATTATAAAAAATAGTTCTGTTTTTATTTACATAATCAACAGCGATTATGCTTTATTTTAAATCCATATCAAAATCAAAAAAATTTTGTTTTTTACAGAACGGATACAATGTAAAAAACCGATTGATTTTTTAAAATTACCGTAATGTATTAAAATACCCTAATGTAAAGGTGCGACAAATTATAACTAAAAATTATATTTTTCTGAACATTTACAAACAATTATATGCCATACTTCAATTTGTATAATAACGTGCAAAAACCCGTTTTTTTCAATCAATTGTCGCGAGTACTTCGCTTTTTATAAACATATATCTATGATTATGGCTTATTTTACCTTTTTATCAAATTGTAAATAAATTGTTTTAAATTAATTGGTAACCGGGATTGAATAACAGATTTTTTGTCTGAAATTGGCGTGATATAGTCTTTGGAGGTGTGAAGTTTCGACCCATCCTGACTACTCATTCTACTTATATCAACACATGTCCGCAATAACTATTTTCATACATAAATGCGAGAAAAACTCGGTTTTATTGAAATGAGTAACCGGTACAGAAAAACCGATTTCATTTTTGGAATTAGCTTGGCATAATACTTTAAGGTGTGAAGTTTCAGCCAATTCGGACCACTCCTTCTATTTTTGTCCATCTTTTGTATGGAGTCGCGGCACTGTGAGACGCCACAATCTATCGGAGGGTTAAAAAATAATCAGATCAAAAACAATTAACTTTTCAGACAGTAACATACAAATTTTCCAGATGAAGGCATTTGCTGAAGAAAATATTTTAAATATTAAACTCGCTTAAATAAGCTTAATAAATACTAAAATAGCGCAAAATTCGAAAAAACCTAAATTTAGCAAAACAAATTGTCAACATAAAATTGAATATGACATGGGTTGACCTTAGTTGGCTTTAACATTGCTAAAATAAAAGTTACGTGAATCTCTGAGCTATAAGTTAACTCTTTGAGAGATTACAAGAAATGCCAACAAAATACAAAGGTAAATGAAGTAAAATTACATACATACATATGCACATAATATATGAATGTATAATGTAACTCTTAAGCTTAAGTAAGATAAACGAAGGACAAACATGTATGTATGTAAGCATATGCGAAAACATATATAAGCGTACTGTAAGAGCGTATAAATAACAAAGATAAGTACACTTAATACTTGCTATATATTTTATTTTGTATGCCTGTCACGCTTCGTCTTCGTCAGTTAACTGTGCTGCAGTCGCTGCTAAAATTTTGATGTTGTAATTTTATAAATGTCGTCCATATACCATATAATACACACACACACATACACTCGCACGTAACTTAATTAAAGCCTGCGTGTTGGGTATAAAAATATCGCTCATACGCCATGTACCGATGCGCTAAGTACTTGAATGTATGTATATATGTAAGTAGTTATGGTCGTACAACGCCAGTCAGGTTTTCCAAAATGTGTGTACAGGTTCTGTTAATGCCTGGTAGTATTTTGGGATTCCTTCTCATACATTTTTGTTTGAGCTAACGATAAAGGTTTCACATTCGCTTAGAATTATTTAAATAATTAACTGTAAATAAATTTAACCCAATAACCAATTTTTCGGATATATGTGAATACGCTTCTTTCCATAGTAATCGATTTTGAAGAAACTGAATTTGAGGCTATGCATTAAAGTGTTTTCCACAACATTTAATTATGTACATAGGCGGAAAGAATATATCGTTGCCTTATATTCAATACCCTGCATGAGAAATTTTGACGAAAATGCATTCAAGATGGCTAAATGGGCGGGTTAGAGCCTTTTATATGTGACATTGATGCCAGCTTTAAAACTTAGCTCAAATATTTTGTCTTCCCTACAAATTCTCCGCCACTGCGCTCATGCAAAGTATTTTTTCCTCTGATTTCAATCGTATCGTTTTATGGTTATTTTTAAGACTCCTAGCAACATTGAGCCGCTTCTCCACTTCCAAAATCTCTCGTTATACGGCCATACCTCATCATCAGTTTTCGAACCCTACGTTTTTAAGACTTGTAGCACCATTGAGCTAATTGTCCGCTTCCAACACCTCCAACGCTGCGCCTATGCCCTTATCATCTTCAGCTACTTTTAGTCTCTTGAGGTCCTTTTCGACCTCCCCTCCTTTAAGCGCATTGGGGCTATTGTTCTAAGTACTTCTCTTTCTTTCGCATATAAATACTCTAAGAACATTTTTCCCAGCAGTAAGTGCAACAGATCCTCATATTCCTTATTAATTTAGAGGATTTAGTGCTGGACATCCTCCGTGGGTGTATACTCATGAAGCACTTTTCAATACAATGTTGATATATTCATGTTTTGGCGCTGCAGCATGTTAAGCGTATCCTCCGGCTTCACTACACGCGGTATCCAAATTTTGGCCGTTGCTATCTTTAGGATAATTGACCTATCCACAATCTTCAACCTAGCGCCTCCCAGCCTTTGAAGGCCTGAAGCAACTCTCTGTAACCTCTCTAAGTGGCGTCAATTGTATCATCCAGCTGTTGCGACGGCTAGTAACTAATACTAACCAGCTCTACTTGCAAAGGTCTCCACCTTTTGGTAGACATCTGACTAGTGGCGTTTGCTGCAATCTAATTGTTCCACAGTCAGAGACTTATTTCATGTTCTTCTCGGTGAAAACCAAAGCCTCAGCATAAGCTACGTTTGGTATCACTAAGAGTAATCTTTTTAAGAGTAATCTTATTAACCCTTTTGGTCTTTACATCACATTTCAACTCAGTTCAGTTGCTGGGACTAGTGAGTTTGCCCTCCCCCTTCTGCCCCTTAAAGGCAGGCTTGGCAAGTTAGCCAATCGCTGCCTCTTGCCTCTTGCAGCTTCTGTCTCTTCGATGATTTTTTCAAAATACTTCTTTGTCAGCTTTCACGGTCCATTCCAAATGATCGCTTTCGCGGTTGGTTTGGCCGACCACTGCACCCAAGCGCTGCATAATTTTTAATGCCACTCAGTACTGTGGGAATGTTCTCCACAACTCTGTGTCTCGTTTCCGTCCTAACATTAGTTCTTTGTCCGGGTTGGCACACTATCATCGCTATCCGCGTCGGTATCATGTCTTTTCTCTTCACCGGCTGGCGACGCCATCGCTTTTTTCACATCTTTCCCTATTCTTGAAGTTTTTTAGTTCATCCTCGTCAAGAAAGGCGGGTCCAGCGATCTAATACTAAATTCGGTTATAAAAACCGTCCGCCATAGCCGATTACTTGGGTTAGGCCATCATTATTTCGCGAGGTGGTCCGATATCGGAAAAGCTTGATTCAAATACACCAGAAAATGTCCCCTGGCTGCAAATCTTCTTATAGTATTAAGCATTAAGGTGGTTGACAGTTCTTGGTCACCGACATCCTGCTGCCCTTGTTCAGATAATTGGTGGCTTACTCCAATAATAAAACTGTCCTCTGAAAGATAAATCGACCAAATAGATGCATAAATGGGAACCAGTGACATTTTCTGCATATGGGTCTATGTGAGCATATTCGATATATCGATAGTTTACTGTCTCGTAAGAGAACGCAACAAGGATTCTGATTGCCGTGCAATTTACATATTTAAGATGGTCGGGTATCTGATCTGCTAACAGCTTAAGCCAATCGGTTAGCAACTTTTTGCTATAACACTTCGCATCATTGTCAACAGTATATGTGCATGTACAAAGGATAATGTAGAAAACTCTAAACTACCTACTTACATTTAACACCGATTTTTAATGTTGTTGGAAAGAAAATGGTTGATTAAAGATTATTTTGGATATATTAGTAGGTACATACCTGAAATGAGAAAATAAGATAAAAAGACGTTATTTAAAATAAAACTTTATTTCTTTAAGTAGTTTACAGTTACAGACTAGTAAATACATACGCACCCTTAAATACATACAATACTTTTAAAATTTGTTCTTAATTTTTTTTTGATTTTTGGCAGACCATCATCTCACTTCGTTCTCTATTTCACTATTTTACACAATTTTTTTAGAGGATATTTACCGAAGATTGCATTTTGTATGGCTCGTCTTCATTTTACGGTACCACTAACTATTTTAACTTTTGTACTAACATTTTTTGTGTCAAACTAACTGAGGTAACTTTTAAGGTTATAAGCAGACCTTTTGGAAAACCTACAAAAAAATCTTAATTTTATTTTTTTCCGGTTTTATCATTATATTATTACAATGCTTTTTTAAAACTTTGAGCTTCGATAGCGACCTCTAAAAACCTTACAAAAAAATATGCGCTATCAGTATTTTCGAGTAAAAAATAGTTTTAGGAGGTACATAGTAAAATTTTTAAAAGTCGAAAAATAAGGGCCACCCTAATATGCATGTATAAATCTCGTCTGCAAAAATGCAAATACATTAATAAATAGTATACAGAAGATTTGGAAAAGCTTATTTTGTCGTTGTGTGGCTAATGATATTGATTTCTGATAAAATATTTAATTATCGCATTGCGCTTACCCAAGGTGCACTTTCCACAAATTTCGTTTTTACTTTGGATATATAAAATGGATAACAGGCAGAAATATTGTGTCTGGGGACAATATCATATTTCAAAGATCTGTATAATTAACGATACCTCTAAAAATGGCAGATATGAAGCTTACTAAAATTTGCATGTTTATCAATTGAGGACGAGCTGTATAATACGGGATCGGGTTTGCTAAATTTACGAATTGTAAAATAAATTTAATTCCATAAGGCTCTAGCCGCTGAAAACTTGCAATGGGTGGGATGCATCCACCTCCGAGCTTCTGTCCACACCTTTTCTGCTTGATGCATCATATGCAACTTCTGTCTACTTCCGTCGATTCACCGAGTGCTGCACTGTCCTTTGCAAAGTCATCCGTCTTTTCATTGCCTTTCTTTCTGACCTGGAATACAGCACATATGTATGGTCTGACCTGAGCAAAGTCTCTCCAATGCTTCTTTATATTCCAGGATACTTTTTAATGAAGTACTGTTTGAGATTTTTGTCTCGGTCGACGCTTGGCCATCAAAACATATATTGACACGACTGCAGCTTAAATGCGCTTCCTACAGAATATCTGCTGTTTTATTCACGGCTATAATTTCCGCCTGAAAAACACTGACTTGATAAACATGTGCATAGTATTTTCTGCCAGTATGCGGAACACTTGCGCCAATTCCCCAACTCTATCGAAGCTCAGAGACGGGAACGCGTAGTCAGGACCCCGATGAAAGATGGTTAAGCCATAAAGTGCTTATAGTTATGCCATAAATTCTATACTAAAGCTGCTCCGAGGCCGTATAACTTTGTCGATTTGGTCTGCAGGAAAGATGTTCGAAATCGCATGCTATGCCCCTTTCGGTGTAGTTTCTAGGGCTCCCGTTATGCTTATCATTGATAATCTGCACACTCCCTCTGGTTTGTGGTATACATACTTTTTTGCGTGGCTTTCGACCAAACAAAGATACCATAGTAAAGTATGGAATCGACAAACGCTGTAAATACTCAACTAAAAGTATGGCTCATGTTGATTTTAGCATCCCCTTGCATGTCCATAGTGCCGCTGAGGCGTTCTTCGCCCTCCCTTTTATATGTAGTTCCTTATAAAAAGTTTTGTATGTAGTATAATTCCCAGCTATTTTGTGCTGTATTAGTCTTGTAGTAGGGCACCTTTTTTTGCCAATAAATAATACAAGATGGTTTTTTTTCTCCTGGGCGATTAACCCGACTACAGATGCCCAGGAATGTTTATCTCGAAGTACTTGATGCATAAAAAAGCTGACTTTTGGTTGAGATCAGCCGTCTATGATGGCATCTGCATACGCCGTCTGGAGCATATCGTGGGCTCCTCAGTTTACAGAGCTTCCTACAGAATCCTCGCATCGACCTTACAGCAACGTGATGTTGTTATTGTTGTAGCGACAAAGGCACTTGGGGAGTGTTGTCCATGTTGATGGTCCTTTGCCGGATGCAGATCTTGTACGTTCCGGTAAGAATCACCAATAAGGTACTAGCCCGACCATCTCGGGAATAATTTAGTATAACCACATGAAACTTTCAAAGAACTTGGGGTCGCCAAAGCCGCGGCAGTTAAAGAAAGAATTTTCGCCATGGGTAGGTGAGGTTGAAAATCAGGTTGGCTATATATTGCGCAGGCAACCCCTTGGAAGAGTTGCGCTGCACAACCTTCCTTTAGTTTGAGTATTTTGTGCTGAACGGAATAGTGCTTCATATATAACAATAGATCTCCCTAGGGTTAAGAGCAGAAAAGATTTCAAAGATGCCTATAGTCTTTCGGGTGCAGATGGCTGATTGGTTCTTGCCGCGTTGGTATGAAGACTACTACTAGAGCTGTTCCCCAGGATTGCACCATACTTATTATCCCTGCTTGTAAAATACAACCTAAGTTTGGAAGATGGATGAATATTGTGACTTCTAGCTGATTGGAATAAGACCCCGAACCAACATCACATGCCATTTTGGGTCCGTCAGTGTAGTGTGAGGTTACATCCGCTTTGCAAACTTTGTCGGCTGACCTTTATAAAGGGAAAACTCTTATTGAAATTCTTGCTAAAGTTCAGTGTGGGTGATATAAAATTTGTTGAATAAATAAATAAGTGACACAGCTGTGGTCATACAGCTTTACATTCCAGCTTCTAGACTCCCTTATCTGATTCAGGCGTAAAATTACTTTTTTTCTAAAATGGGTCAAATTCACCCAAGGACCTTATAAAAGTTAAACATTTTCATATTTTTAAGCTAAAATTTGGAATTCTCCTTTTGCTACTACTTTTGTTCATAAGAAGCAAGTGATTTTTTGAAGATTCTTTAGGAAATCCCTTATTAGATGTTGAAAAATCCTTTTATACGTTGAATGTGCCCCCACAACCGGAACTTATCGAGGGCATTCACAATGCAGATTATATGCATATTCGAGTGAAATTGTGGACAATGTCCAATACGCCTTCAACCTAAGCCACCGTAACACAGTCCCTATCTGCAAACCATCCATTAGCAATAATACGCATAACATTTTAGACCAGGGTAGCTATGCCATTGTCCAATGGGTAGCAAGTTAGGTAGTAAAGTATAATGAGTGTCACGCAGGTCGCCTAAGTAGCTAATGAAAAGGCGTTACAACTCGTTTGAACCTACTTACTGTTAAATCAGATATATATTACAACCAGTCCGATTTGTTTATAAAATTAAGATTATGTGGAATTCCTACTTCCAATAATTTACTCTTCCAATGGGGCTTCCGAAGGATCTTAAATGTGTTCTAGCTTTGGTCGGGCCATCTACATATGAAATGCTCACCAGTCTTTTTTGCAGTTACAGCCTTACAACTTCGGCAGTGGTCAGTATGCGGAATATCCTTATTTTTCAAATGTGTGCCTTAAACGCAATTACAGGTGTAGACTGCTTTAAGTATTGGGTATCTACCCAGTAGCCTGCTTGTCCTCTTTCTATTTAAAGTTTGGCCATGTAACTCTTTAAATTGCAAAGCCCGTGGTACTCTTTCTCTTTCGTTGAGCTTCGTTCACGAATTTCCCTCTTGACCACCTCAAGAATTATGCCTACCTCGACGCTGGTTATTCCCTCACGACTTCCTCAGAGCCTCTACGTGTCACCTCTTCAGCTTCCTTCGATTCGCCTATTTCGCGGAACTTAGATAATGGATAGTTATAGAATTTCGGTTAACGCAGCTGTAAGTTGCCGGCCCTCCCCTACTAGCTTTGAGAGATATGCCGCACTTCGAGTGCTTTGCAGGTAAATAGCGATCAGTTATGCTAGAAACACAGAACAATATGAAGGCAGTTTGAGTGCTGTGGAATCTCTAGGGAATGCGACTAGTTTTCAACCTCCACATTTGAATGAATTTTTGAGTTATTAGTTTAAATATGTATAAGTGAGTACTAAAATAACCAAAATTAAAATTAAAAAGATTAATTGAAATAAATTTTTTTTATTATTATACAAACCCCAACCCCATGCTCACTTGCGACCTCGCTACTTCATTGCATTTGCAATTCAAACAAATATGTATGTACATATTCATGCTTTACGTATTCATATACTCAAATATGTCTGTATGTATGCATAATATAAATTCATGAATTTCAATTGAAATTCTCATGCAAATAATCGAATAAATTGCTTTTCTAGAAAAAGGAAATTCTACTTAAAGGCTTAGTTTCACCAGTGTGCAAATCCAAAAAAAAATAATAATACTTGGAGCGATTTACCCCAGGAGGTTTGGGCCGAGCTTCTCTTCTAATTTGTGTCGTGCGCCTCTTACATTTTTTCTACAAATTGGTGGAACAGGATCTACATGTTGTTTGCCTACTTCAACTTTAGCTACTACACAGATGAATTCTCCAATAAAAGCTTTTTAAAGCAGAAATACAATCGGTGTATTTGCCAAACCATCGCTAAGGAGTGAGGCCACCTTGAAACACTTTTTCCTAAATTAAAATATCTTTTCTAAATTTTGAAGTTCGTTTGCTCGGATTGAAACCAGAACTTTTGGTGTGGTAGAGTGTACCACCGTATCGCAACGGCCATTCCCAGTTTGTAGATGCGTTGACTGAAAAATGGCGTGAAAATTTAATACCTTTTGATTGTTCTAAGGCTTTGTTGTTGAGCTTTTTATATAGCAAAAATTGTACTGCCATTTAAATAAACCAAAATGTGTGGGCTTTCAATAAAATAAGCATTTATAATGATAACAATTTTTTGCTGGAAAATTTCATTGTTCTCCGTGTGTGTTTAAGTAATACATTATATTTTCATACGTACATATATTTAACATTTTATATTTCACACTCCATCTAAAATAGCGCCGACATTAAGTATACGCCAGGGAGCACTATTATTTTGCTGACGCTCGCAAATATGCAAATGGGGAATCATATCTACTGCAAACACATACATAAGTACATATGTAGATACCCTGCATAATATCGTGCGATTAATCCCTAAAGAGATTGGTCTCAGATTGATCTCTTTTGTCTACATTTGGGCAAATGGATCCCCTTTAGTCGCTTTCGGGTACAGTTGGGATTAGTCAGTTTGAAATATATGTAGCCCATTTTAAGAAATATTTAAAAAAACGGCAACGAAATGAGTACTGCCAATTTCACACAGAGGCTTAATGAAATAATTAGTCAAGTTTTCTACACCAAGCCCTAATTGAACTCAATCTGTCCATACAAAATACAAATTCTGAATTATCTCATTATTGCTTTATTGAATGCCTAATCGTTTGGAAAAACTTCAGTCGGTTTTGCTTGGTGCTTCGAAATTTATTGTCAATGTAACAAATGATAATCAAAATAAATTATTTTCAATAATTTTCGAAAAATATAAAAACACGAAAAAACTCAAAATTTAATTTTCGTTGCATTTGCACATATCTGTGGCAATTTGACAACCTAATTCGAGTTAGGATATAAGTGATATTCTGGCTTCATAACAGAAATCCGTTACAGATCTCTCTGTGTTCTTACTCATAGCCCTAGCGCCAAAGGGCTGCTACATTATATAAGAAGTTACAATGGTGAATTGTGGCTAACTTTTCAGATAAAGTCTATGTATCGCCCATATCCTCACTCGAATTACGTTGTTTCAAATTTCCACAGATATTTGGTTATGTGCAACATCTATGGATAGTTCCGCATGCCTTTTATTTTGATTATATTTATAGTTAAGCAGGAAACGGCTGCTTTCCATTTTAACTATTTTTTGTAAAAACTAAATTTTTTTGGGAATATGACAGATGTTCGCTTAACCGGTAGTTCCCATAACTTTTTTTATCTTGTATTTAGTTGGAAAGAAGCTGTCTTATAGATTTTGACCTCCTGAACACGAAAATGATGTCCATTTTTTAATCCACTGTTACGCTTTTCCGGAAAATCCGGAAAACAAGCGTTACCATATGGTAATCCTGGGTCGTCTAGGGTACAGGTTTTTGACGAAAGAAAAAACTACTTTGGACATGGTTTTTTAAATTTTATTTCAGAAATAATAGACGTTTTTGAACATTTTTATTAAACCGTCAATAAGGAACGAATAAGTTTATAAAAATATAATAGAAAGACATTTCTGAACTAAAATATAGGTGGTTGAAATCATGGTTTGGTATGGTAACTTGTAAACACTTCAAACAAAGTCCTACGATGCATTTCATACATGCTATTCGTCCGTTAGATATGCATCTTTCACACGAACACGGCCACGATTCGATGGTACTACAATATATCCGCTCTGATAAACGAAGAGTGTGTTCCACTCGACCTGGTTGTAGAGCATGTCTGTGGGATGGAATCGGGCCATCTAATTTATACATTGTCGTTGCACTTTCCGATAAAGCTGCCAGCATTTTAAGTAAGGCATCTAGCAGCCAGGTTAAAAATGCTTAACGACCACTTTGGTCCCCTTTTGTGTGCATATTGCGCCAAGATTTGATCGAATCGTAAATCCGTGATGCACAGGACAGGGTACTTTATTTTGGCTCCACTTGCTCCAATACGATGTGCCATGAATCGATTTTCCCACAACTATGTTATCTTTCCATTTCTCCAAAATTACATATGTTAGTGCCTTTCATCTCAATTGATTGCGAGTAACCTCATTCCATTGACTTGAAGTCTTTTTATGCACCAGTGGACAGCTTGCTGAAATTTTATTTTCACGAACTGTTCCCATAGCATTATATCCACATGAATTGAGAAAAGCCAACAGCGGATAAGCGAAACGCCGTCCACTAGCCATTACTACTTCACAGCCGCCTTTTAGCTGAGCGGGCATACGTTATCAGGGATCCCAGCACAATCATCTTCAGCATCATCTTCGCCAGTTATGTTTCCGTCTACAGGAGGCTCGATAAAAAGAAAGGTTGGTATATCTTGAATATAATCAAGTATTTGTTGCAACGACAAACCTCTGAAAGTCGTATTATTTAAAAAATTCTGCAGATTATATCAGATAATTTACAAAAAGGCATAGAAAAGCCATTGAAACGCGTAGAAAAACTGGACTCTAGCATTGGAAAATCCATGAAATACGACCTGTACCCTAGCTGACCCACGGTTACCAAATGTAACGCCTTAAATACATGTAAAAAAGAAACTAGTAAATAAATAATTCCAGCAAAGAATTAACTTAAATAAATAACTTATTTCATTTTATTTCTCAAACTGGCTCTAGGTCAATAAATTAACAAGTTGTTGTTTTTGTTCCAAATATATTTTCGATCTCCAACGGAATCGTCATCGTGGACTACACATAAAAATAAATTAAAACTTTATTTACACCATTTACTCACAGGCAAATTTATATATATGTATGTTAAACATATAGCTTATGACAAACATACATACATGAGTCAGATGTTAGGTGGGCAGCGTCTGTTCGAGATTGCCGTTTGTTGAACTGATTTTCGCGAAGTCAAGTAAAGTGGCTGGTAGAGTGTGCACACATTTCAGAGTCCTTTCTTGTAGTTCAATCTTTGTTCTCGTCCGTGTCTATTATGGGGAGCATTCCAAAGAAAAAGCGTTTGTTGTAATGCCTGTCTTGCGTAGTATGCTCACAGCGTCAAAGTCTGGTTTATGTCAGACTCTCCGCACAGTGGGCTGACAAGTGCGTTTTATTGTTGTATTGCTTTGATTAAAATATCTTGATGTCAGGATCGGTGCCATGCTATTCTTGTTTTTTAACTTACTTTTCGTTGTGCCAACATATTGCTTTCGCACAATGTTATCTCCGTCTCCTGCAACATGGTTATTTACCTTGATATACAATATTGTTTTTATCCATCGTTTCTAATTTACTTTCATATTCTTGAAAACATTTGGTTTGTGTACGCCGTTTTAAAGGTCGCCAAAATCAAAAAATTTGAACGTATTTCATTAATTTACGACTTTTTATAGATTTATTAAATGTTCTTAAAATTTTTGTAATTGATAGTAGAGAAAAAATATTGTTAGAGAGTGGTGTTTACAAACGCGATGGTTATCTACTATGTGACAATCTGTGACTTCGCATTTCACTTTCTGTCATACAGCTAGACTTTTATCGGAGGACAGCTGAGCGTTGAACTCGCAATCTCCACATTCATCTCAGTGCAAGGATCACCTTTTAGGGCTGCTAAGGAAAGCATATGAATGTCCCCGCTGTTCGCTGTTACAATTGGTCTCTCGGCAAGAGTTGCCGTTTTTTGGTTTTATATATTCCTTTTGATGCAACATCCAGAGCACATACACTACCTGTATGTAGTTTGTTCCTAATGGCGGTGGATATGATTTTTTTTAGATAGTCGGAAAGTGTAGGGGAAGGCGCGCTTATTTGAAAGCTTAGTAACATTTGTTCGGAGAATTTATTTACAGTAGTATTTGTTTTTAGATACTCTTACTCCGCTGTGTACTTATTATCATCACTATGATCATATGTATTTGATTAACGAGCACTTAATGCTCATCTTGCTTTATACAATGGCTTTTGTACTTGATTAGAGAGAAAATTGCTCCCGAAAAGCTAGCTGATGAAGAATTGAAATTCAGAAACATGTCCTAGAACCATCGCCGTTTGTAAACTTACAATTTTCTCTCTAATATCAATTACAAAAACCATTGTATAAAAAGCAATATGAGCAAAGCTCGTTAATAAATACATAGTTCTTAAAAATTAGTTACTATAATCGAGTACTTACAGACGTGCCATATGGAAAAAACAGGGGAATTTCCAACTTGTTCTTTTACTCACTTAAGTTTGAACGTACGTTAGC